>ML249908.1:0-11352 GCA_005239495.1 Nicotiana undulata
TATATATATATATTTCGAGCCTTATAGGGACGGAGAACTATTTTACTTATTATATTTAGAGAATTGAGTCAGTATCAGCAGGTAAGCATATCTTCAAATTATCTTTGACTTCCAGCTACCTGCAATTGCTGTATTATCAGTTTAGTTTCTGCTTTCAGTATATTGCCTTACATACTCGGTACATTATTCGTACTGACGTCCTTTTGTTGGGGATGCTGCATTCATGCCTGCAGGTATAGATAATCAGTTTGACGAGCCCTCATAGTAGATGAGATTGACATTCAGCGAAGGATCGGTAAGAATCCACCTCATTCGGAGTGCAACCGAGTCTATGAGTCATCGTGTCAGAGTTTTGCTACAGACTTATGGGTAAGCCGGTACCCTGTCCCATTTTATGTCAAATAATCTTAGAGGCTTTGTAGACAGAACTTCAGTTTGTACAGTATGTCAGAGGCCTTACGGCCCATATGTATTCATGTATTAGGAACGATAGTTTAGTGTTACAGTGTTGCCCACTTATAGTTATACATTATGAGTTATGGCCATGTTGGGCCATGATAGTTACGAAGACAAAAAATGTTGCAGAGTGGTTCGCTCGGGCCAGCACGACACCGGGTGCCAGTCGCGCCTCCCCTGGTTTGGGGCTTGACAGTTTATTACCTTCAAGTGTTTAAATCAATGGTTTCTTTGCTAGCTTGACTGATTCTCGTGTATATGCTTAAACCCTAGATGTTTCTGTTTGTTATACTGATTTCTGTGTTATTTCTGTGAACCAGTTATATTAACTTGTTCTATTCAGGGGTTTGAACGATTCTTTCCTGTTAAAACCAGTATTCTTTGGGATTTTTTACTTAATTGATTTCTATTGGGGATTTGAACCAACGTTTCCCGTTAAAATCAGTATTCTTGGGATTTTTACTTACTTTCCTTATTTGTGGCCTTTAATTAGTGTTACTTTTCTTATTCCTATTGATTAGTTAATTTATGGTCAATTTATGATTTGTTACCTTATTTAATTCCCAATCAGGTCTGGTAGTGGATTCTCTTTGTACTAATTTGACCTTTCCGGATTTGTTTGTGCAAATTGATTGTGATTCGCCCCAATTAACTAACTGATTATACATACTTGCTTTATTTATGAACTCTACATCTTTTTACCTTATTTGTTTTACCTCCCTAGGTGCTATATATACACTCTCATTCTGATTCTTAAATACGAACAATAGTTCACCAAAAACACACACTCATACATACTTTGCTCTCATCCCTCCTCTACTTGTGCTCATTGCTTGTCTAGCCGGCTGAAAGACAAGGCTAGACTATTGAATCCTGCATACCTTTCATCTCCTATTTTCTTCATTTAACTGGTATGTTTCTATTCTTAATGTCGTTAATTACACCATGAAACTTGAACATATGTGCTCTTTCATCTGTTACTTTACTTATGTTGAATCCATGACTTTTCTGTGTTTCAATTAGCATGTTTAAGCTTCAACCTCTCCTGTTTGTTGCTTTGAACTAACATGTTTACCTCTGTTTAAATCTTTCCTGTCTTTGCTTTAAACATGCATGTCTACTTCAATGTCTAAGACTCTTATTTTCTTCCTAATTGACTTCAATTGGTATGACCAATGCTGTGTAGTTAAATCTTTGTCCTTTTTATGAATTGATTAGCATGACTACTCTTGCATACTATGTTTTCCTGTCTATTTCTTTGAGTCAGTGTGATTACTTCATCATTAGGTACGACTGATAAACTTATGTATTTCCTGTTAAGACTCTAAATCAGTAGTCTATGTGCTAATGAATGCTATGAATTTGGTTGTTGTAGAATGTCAACCAATCCCTTACCTACTTCATGTCCCTGTTGCTGAATATGCTCTCACTCTCACCCTGTTTTATGTGTTTTTGATTCAAGCTTCTTGTGTTCCCAACCCCTGATCCCCTCTCAATGGAATTGTTTGTCCTCACCTAAGGTTAACTAATAAAATTGAACTTGGGTAGTGTGAAGCCTTGTTTCAAACCATGTGACTGTGTTTCTACTTGATGTCGTTTGCTGAACCCTTTTTAGAATGTTTCTAAAGTTGTTTTCACTCCTAATATGTTTTCACTTCTAAAACTATTTCCATTCCTAAAGTGTTTTCACTTTTAAACTGTTTTACTTCTGATCTGGTTTCCTAAAGTTTTACCTACTCTTTCAAGCACTCTCACTCCTACTCTTAGAATACTTAGGATTTTGCCCCTCCAGTGTGTGTACTGCCTAGGAATCCATGAGATTCCTCCGAACTCTGGCACACTACATAAAAAACTACTTCTCTTTAAAAAGATCTTGGTGTGAGCATTTCCCGGGGTCCCTGAGGCCCTTGGGAACTTTGACACACCAGGATACCCTTTTTTGGACACTATGAGATATGGTACTTTGGACTGTTTGAAGGCCTGGTTTTTTCAGGATTACTTTGGGCCTATTTAGGCTCCCTATAACATAGCATTATTTATTCTATAATTCAATTATTGTATGGTATGTAATAAATAACTCTTGTGAACAGATATTGGAGATATTAGTAAAAAGGGAGGGATTTATATATATTTTTATGGGGAAATCGGGTAGAAATCATGCTCTTAGGACTATGATGTTTGTCTACTTGCATTAGAAACCATGCTTATAAGTTGTTTGTGCACTAGAAAACATTTTTATAGGTGCATCATTTGTTTCTAAAATTTCTGCTTTCTCAAGATCTGCATACTCATATCCGCTTAGAAATCCTGTCACTAAGTTGCTACTAATCCTGCCTAATAATCACGTTCATTCTCTTATGTGCATTAGAAACCATGCTTTAGGACTTCATTGCAGTCGTCTAAATATTGTAATTCCATCTTGATAGTATAAAATCAGTAGTAACCATGTCCATAAGAATAAAAGTAGTCACAACACCTAGATATCATGTTTATATAAAATAAGTGTATAAAAATCAATTCTGTAACGTTCAACACCTAGACCGCATGCCATATAGGATATAATGGAACAAACTGCCTGTTCAAAAATTATATGTTTACTAATACTCTGATTAATACCTAGCTACCATATTTATAGGACATCTCAGATCCACACCTAGGCAAGCCTGTAGGATAATTAAACTCTTGCAAATGGTAAAACTATGCTTTATTTAATTACTTGTGAACTGCCCAGATTCAGCAAGCCCAAAAATCAGTAGGCAAATTGATTAGGTCTCCGCTGCCTCGCTCTAATAAAATACAGCATGTAGTCTGCTTTCATGCTCATTTAGATATCCTTCTTTAGGACCTTTGAAGTGTCTGAAATCCTACTGTTTGAGACGTACAATTGCTTGCTTATTTGTGGAGGTAAATGTGACCCCTTAATTGTTCCTTTACCTAACATTCCTACTTGTTTTGATTGTCGCTTAGACTTTCTCCTTTTAATCACCTTAGGAGAGTCTAGAGGTGCCTTAATTATAGGTCCTAAACACCTCCAGGGCCATAAGAAAGGGACGGGTAATGCATGCATATAGTACGTTTAATTAGAATCTCTTATATAACCACTAAGGTGAGGGTAATTGGGTATTAAAGGATATGATGACCTGTGCACTAATGCCACGTGTAACCCCTCTAATTGAGGAAGGTTTATCGGGTATTGCACGGATGTGATCCTATAAGCTAACAAACCTATGGAATCCATTATTCTTTATTTTTTAATAATGTATATGTGCTTAAACTACTTTATTTGCTTAATGACTAATTTACAAAATGTGTTTGGTTGGGACCTACCGTTGTGGACCTCGAGGGGTGCCTAATACCTTCCCCTCAAGGTAATTTTAAGCCCTTACCCAATCTATGATAACGCAAATCGGTTTATCTAAGTTACTTGCATTAGGTGCCCTAACATACTTTAAATCTGTTAGGCGGCGACTCTTCAATTTCTATACCCCTTTCCCAAAAAGGAAATGAGTTGTCCCAAGAATGTCGAAATCCTAACTTCGGTGAAAAGAGGAAAAAGGGAACGCGACATGCATTACAAGGGGATCTCCCGAAATACCGTTTCATAGTCCCAAAGTAAATATGCAGTGTTGTGGGTTCTCCCAGAATACCGTTTCGTAGTCCCAAATTAAATATGCAGTGTTGGGGGATCTCCCGGAATATTGTTCCTTAGTCCCAAAGTAAATATGCAACTCAAACAGTGGAGTTTAACAGTTATAACAAGAAAACCTAATGTTTAAGCTAAGTACAAGTCAAGGAATGGCAGGAAAATTCACTTAACATGTTGCACAAAATTCAGATAAGCAATTAGAGAAAGTTGACATGAACTTCTAAGCTAACATGATACTAAACATGTTGCACAGAATTGAAATAAACAGTTAAAACACATAGGCATGTTTTTTGAATCTAAACAAGGTAATTACTTGTACTGGTGTAGTTTCAACAAAGGAAAAACAGGTAAAGACGTTGTGAAAAATGGAGTTTTTACAAAAAAATAGCTCGTGTACGTAATCGTCACCCCACATACACGCTCATATATGAGACAGTACAAAACTCCTAAGGGGAGTTTCCCTCACGCCCAAGGTTAGGCAAGCCACTTACCTCAAAATCAATCTCAATCAATCAATCAAAATACTCTTTCCACGAATATCCGTCTCCGGATGTCCCAAATCTAGCCAAAATCAATTTCACAACATAAATATAGCTACTAGAAACTTATCTAGCTAACACAATTAAAGCTAAGGCAAGAAATAAGAAAAACGCCCAAAAAGTCTCCCCGAGCCAACGTTTCTAAACCGGGTAAAAGTCACAAAATATGAACACCCATTAACTCACGAGTCCAACCATATCAAAATTACCCAATTTCGATCACAACTCGACCTTCAAATCGTCAATTTATATTTTATGAAGTTTCTACAATTTTTCCAAAATTTTCCTCTCAAAGAACTAATTAAATGATGAAATCAGTGATATATTCATGTATATTAACCAAATCCGAGTTAGAATCACTTACCTCACTTTCTTGAAAAACCCACGAAATATCGTCTCAAACCGAGCTCCCAAAGTCCAAAATGTAATAAAACCCTATATCTCAACTTTATATAGTACACTCTCGGAATCCCACTATGCGGTCCGCATAAATCCAGTGCGGCAGTACACCCTTCACTGCGGTCGCAGCCCTGAGCCTCTTCCTTCTATGGTCTGCATAAATCCCATTTCTGAGGTCCGCACAAATTTGCTGCGGTCGCATAACACCTATGCAGTTCGCACCATTTTTGTGCGACCGCATAACTGCTCTATGGTCTGCACCATTTTTGTGCGGTCCGCACTTCCAAGATCAAATATCAATACTTAAGTTCCAAACCTATCAAATCACGTCCGATTGACCCCAAATTTTGCCCACAAGTCATATTCAACACTACGGACCTATTCCAACTTCCGGAATTCGATTCCGGCCCCGATATTAAAATTCCACTACCAGTCAAAATCTCCAAAAATTCGACCTTCGTCATTTCAAGCCTAAATCAGCTGCGGACCACAAAAACATAATGTGGATACACCAATAAGCCCAAAATCACTCAAAGGAGCTAACGAAATCAATGTAACTCAATTCTGGAGTCATCTTCACATAGTTCTGACTACGGTCCAAATTCTAATACTTAAGCTCCCATTTAGGGACTAAGTATCCCAAAACATTCCGAAACTCAAAATGAAACCTCCCGACACGTAACAATAGCAGAAATAGATACGGGGAAAATAATTAATAGGAAATCGGGACTCTAACTCTCAAAACGATCGACCAGATCATTACATTTTTTTGTATTAACGAAAGTCATATAAGCTGTCATGATTTCAAGTTTGATCAGCATGTCAAAGTCATAACTCGGGTGGATAAGGAAATTTGTAATGGTCAGAGGGAACCAAATTAATCCCTTTTGCTGGAGTTGATGAAGTAAAAAAGGTTTGGATCTTGAAAAATCCATACAAGTTAGGAATATAATTTCAATATTTTTCAAGTCAATTTTTTATACGTGGCTGCAAATTAGGAAATAAAGTTTATGATTTCCTTTTAATTATAATAAGCCTCATATGAGATAATAATTCATCTTGACTTATAATTCATATGAGATAATAATACATATAACAAAATGAATAGTCAGCTGAATTATTTCTACTATGACTCTAAGAGTCTTCAATATTTTTTCCTAAATTTTAAGTAATAAAGTTAACATGATTGTCCATTTGTTTACCTGATAGTGTAAAGAATTTATATACTAACAGTGTAAACTCAAACTAATTTTAATACCCATTTATTTGACAGAGGCTACAATTTACGATTACATAGTCAAAATCATTTTTGCCCTTCTCAACAAAAGTCGATCTTCTTTGTAACTCCCACTTTCTATCTGTCATAATTATCAACTCACTTCATCTTCCTTCCAAATTCTTTGAATAAAGGTATTCTAAATCCAACTTCTCGAATACTTCTCCATGAAAAATCAAAAGAGCCTACTTTTCCGATCAAGCATATACAACATACAGGATCATAAACGACGCAAAAGAAAAAATGAGTTACCAAAGGTATGTTCATTTTCTTAGGAGTTATACTTTTCTTATGATTTCACCAATATGTTGGGATGTCACTCTGCTAAAATATTGCTTTTTTACATGAAGCAATGCTTTCTTTTCTCTTTTGTTTTTTCTTACAGAAGGTCATATTATATCCTAAACTTGGAAATCTTTCATAGTATTAATCCTATGTCACGTAAATTTCCTAAAGCATAAAACAATAAGAAGTGTACCTTAATTACGATGATAATTATAGTGTCAGTTCAAACATATCACAGAAATACATGCACACCAACGTGGCCGATGTAGTGAAACATGCATTTGGGGATATAATCTATCCTTATGTAGGAAAATCTACTATAAAACATTTAAAAAAATGTATTTTTATAAATGATTCATATGTAACTCATCATTGTGTAGACATGAGAATACATTAGTTTTTCATGATTTAAAACAATTCATATAATTATTAGCATCTGTTATTTTTATGAGATAATAGACTTTCCAGACTTATTATCTTCTGGTGCCTCCAATTTTTATAGTTCATTCTGTTTTTTCGTGAGAATACATAGAAATATTTTAGTCTAAAGGATGAGAAACATGTCGCCCTAAAGAAGAAAGGGGCTAGAGTTAGAGGTTCAACAACAGCAACTAAGAGCGAGGAAAATTAGATAGCTTATGCTCTGTTAGTTCTCCGTTTCACTGATCAGTAGGAAAATTGTGCCTATTATTGCCTCTTCTTTGAAATAAAACTTTATATACATAATAATATTTCTGAAGTCTCCCCCTTAAAATTCTGCATTTTATATTTGTGTTTTTAAACCGGTAAGAGAGTTTGAAATTAGACAAAATATGTATCCAAATAATTAAATGATAAAGAGTCATCATTTTTCTTTTAATATTAAGTAAATAATTTAAAATTTTTAGGACCGATAACATCGTTTATGAAGGAGAAATTGGGTTAGATTATATAATATACTAACATAGTATTCTCTCATAAAATAAAACACCTACTATTAAAATAATATATAACTAATGGGTCGGGTCAGTTTAGTAACTTCCCTTATCTTTACTCTCTAATGGGCCGGGTCAGTTTACATGGGCGACTCACGATCCACTATCCTACAATTTACATTAAACACCTAGTGTCACGATCCAAAATCCACTAGTCGTGATGGCACCTAAACCAACCTGTAAGGTAAGCTAACCAATAACTACTCAATTTCAATAATATTAATTAAACAATTAAAACAAGGAGTTATCTGAATCTCATAAAATTCTCAAGGACTGGTAGTACAAATCATGAGCTTCTAAGAATAGAGTTTACAGAGCTGATATGAAGTAAATACATCATTTGCTTGAAAAATACTTAAACAGAGTTTTATAACTCAAAGGCTACCATGAACAAGAGGCAGCTACAACAGGGAGGCAGGTACATCTAACATTTCAGCTCCCATCGAACGCAACAACATCAACGACCGAAATCTGCACGCAATGTGCAGAATGTGTAGTATGAGTACAACCGACCCCATACACTCAATAAGTAACAAACCTAAACTTAGGTTGAAAGCAGTGACGAGCTGGAACATGGCCGGGCTCAACATAAAAGGCCAACAACAATTCATAACCACATAGATATTTAAATAAGGAAGTAATTCAGAGATAAAATGCTCAGCTTTCCCACAGTTTTTCCGAAAATAATTTCACCTTTCAAGAATATCATTGAAAACTCCAAATTCTTTACCGAAAACATCGTGAAATAGGAGATGGTTTGAAAACTATATTTCTTTTCTTTTTCTAAAATCCTTTTCACAATAAGTAAGATGTTTCATTTTTCTTTCCAGATAACCAGTGTGAGATACCTCCCTATGACCACATATCAATGTGTGTAAAATATCATGAATGATGTGATACTGTACATCATGAAGAAAGTGTGTCTCTATGAATGCATGTCATATATGCATCATGTACTCACACTCTCAGAGTACTCAACTTCACATATCACACCTTCCACTCATCATACTTAACTACTCGGTACTGTATATGGCCCATACGACCCAGAGAAGATCCATCCTGGAATATATATATATATATATATATATATATATATATATATATATAGACATCATTGACTATAAGTCACCAGTACCGAGGAAATAGGCCAATCCAGCCTCATGGAGAAGATCCATCTCCAGGTATCAAGTACTTTGGATAAATCCGTGTCTAGGGAAATCTATCCCTCAATGATATATCAATGCTCAACCACTCGGTACTGTGTATGGACCATGCGGCCCAAGGTAGATACATCTCGAAGTATATATACATCACTGATCATCAGTCTCCAGTACTGAGGAAACAGGCAAATCAAGCCTCATGGAGAAGATCCATCTCCATACCAAGGGAAGATCCATCCCTGAATAATATCAACCGCGCTCACTGGGGGTTGTCGCGCCCCCTTTTTCCCCTCTTAAAGCGAAGAGATCGGGTTTATGACATTTTGGACAACTCCTTTTGAAGGAAGAGGGTTAAAAGGAAGAGTCTCCACCTAACAATTTTTATGGTGTGTTAGCGCACCTAGATTAGTTAACTCATAAGACTAGTTTGTATTACCAGAGATTGGGTAAGGGCTTGAAGTTATCCCAAGGGGAAGGTATTATGCACCCCTTAAGATCCACAACTGTGGTTCCCGGCCAAATAGTTTTCGTGAATTTAGACAAATAAGCAAATAACAGGTAAGGCTCACATAACAAGGGATTTCAAACAAGTATTGAAGTTTTATCAAAAATTGAAAGAAATCAAAAAGTAAATATTTGAGAAAATATGTCCTAGGTTTGAAGTAATATGGATCACATCAATGCAATACCCGATAGGCAGAGCTACACGTGGTATTAACGCATCGGTCATCACATCCATATTCTACCATTTCCCACCCCGCGAAGGTCTTTAAACGCGTGTTGGTCACGAAACGTATTGCGTGCTATTACCCGTCCCATCCTATCAGTCCCGGAGGAAGTTAGGGACTACTATTCCTAGAGGGTGAGTACTAGGCTGAACCCCTAGGTTAAAAGGACAAAATTTTAAACGACAACCAAAACAATTAGGACTGCAAATACAGGGAAGAACATAGAGGCAGATATGAGGCTCAAGTATTTCCTCCACAAGCTGTACACATAATTAGCACGACTCAACCACAAATGAGGTCTTAAATTTCAGAAACCTAAGGCATGATGTCTAGGCGAGAATACAGTAATGAGGCAGTGTTATTACAGAGTTTCAGAGAAAGGATTTTTACCATTTTCAAACCCTTATCTGTAATTAGCCAGAAAGTACACAAAAAGAGGAATAATTTTCCAGTTTTAACAAGTGTTAATACCTAAGGTTTGCCTAGGCGTATTAAAATACTCCAATTATACTGCCTGGTTTCAGAAAATAATAGTTAGACAGGGTGAGTCTATTTTATTATTACGATGATAAGAGTTTAAACGAGTATGGATGCATGTCCTGGAAACATGATATCTAAATGCAGGCAGGTTGTAGAATGATGCAAGCCTATGCATGTTGTTCTAGATGCATGAGCGTTTTCAGTATTAGAATCTATTCTTTTTAGCGAGATTCATTAGCACATTTTTGTTGGAATGAAAGCAGAACATACAGAGATGTAATTCCTTGTTAAGTTACTGAAACCTAATACAAGATTTCTAAGTGTTCACAGCAGTATATTTTTTAACACATGATTTTTGCATAGATAACATGAGCATGATGAGAACGAAATCTTAAGGTAACATGATTTCTAATGCAAGAATAGATAGTTGATGTTATTATTTAACCTAAAACAGGATTTCTAGATGAAGCAATTGTGAAAATGCAGAGGCGGTAACATTATAACAACCGTTTCTATTGTTGCTTAACTAGGAACATGATTTCTAAGTGGATATGAGTACGTTGGGGATGCTGAAATAAATAAACCTAAACATCAGGGTATCTAATGCATGGATGACATGTATCCCTAAGCATGGTGGCTATTGCACATATAAAAATAAACCTACAAGCATGGTTTCTACCCGTATCTATACTAAGCATGCATAACCCCACCCATTTCACTATCCAACCCCAGAATCATTTTTACAATTAATTATTACAGACCATCATTACACAAATTACATAAGTAAATAAGAAAATTAATAAGTTACACTATAGGAAGCCTAACAGTAGGCCCAAGTCTCTAGATCCAACAATGTCATATGCCATGACCTTTCACAACCCAGGTGTGTCAGAGTTCCTAAGGACCTCAGAGGATCCCAGGCAATGCTCACACCCAGGTACCCTAGCCAAGAATGAGTAAGTGCAGTGTGGAATGCCAGTCTTGTGTGTCAGAGTTCAATGGGTACTCAAATGGTCCCCAAGGCAATGCTCACACGAAGGGGGCTAAACTTAGAAACTAGGAGTAGTGAGATGTGCTCATAGTTTTTAGGAGGAGTTGAGTTGAAAATAGTTTTCTGACATAATTGTTTTGAAAAATAGCTTTAGAGAACAGCATAAGAGTTTGTTTTATGAAACTAGTTTGAAGAGGAAAAGAGACAGGACAATCAGCAACTTAGAAAACATACATAGTTCAGGAAACAGACACAAACAAGGAAAAGGGAATTGGGGACAAGTAATACATATGTGACAGCATAGTTGCACATAGGTTAACATCAGAGGAGTCTTACAGAACTTAACTAATTACGGCAATGATCTATCACAAATGTTCATGCCAAAGAGTTTAATAGCATTAGATTGAGGGGGTGCCAG
>ML249908.1:11657-26283 GCA_005239495.1 Nicotiana undulata
TAAGGCAGATTCATAATGAAACATATAAGAAAAGTACTGGACATGCTGAACTGAAGGGGAAAAGAGATCACATAGACAAATAGACATGCTAAACATAGAGGAAAAGAGAGATCACATAGACAAAATAAACATGCTGAACTAAAGAGAGATCACATAGACAGACTAGACATGCTAATTGTAAGGCAAACAACAGAACCACGAGTAGAAGCATAAGAGAAATAGAAGGAATCTTAATACCAACAGAAACATATTGTTTTAGATGTTGTAGGCTTAAACTAAAACCATACCAGTTGAATGAGAGAAATGAAGAGCAGCAAAGTGAAGAGAGGCAGAGCAGTAGTGTGTAGATGCAACAGAACAGTAGGGCAGCAGAGCAATAGCACAATAGAATCACTTAGTTTTGGCTTGCAGCCGACTGAGTTGCAAGATAAGTACGGACGATAAGAATGAAGGAAATGAAGTTATCCTAATAGTTCTGTAGCCTCTCGAAGATAAGTACGGACATCTCCAAACCGATCTGCAAGACTCTACTAAACTCGCTTATGACTCGTAGCACCTATGAACCTAGAGCTTTGATACCAACTTGTCACGACCCAATTTTTCCTTCGTTGGGTATCTTGATGACACCTAGTCTTAAGGACTAGGTAAGCCTAATATTAATGACTATCACTCATAATATCAAAACATTTAAATGCTTTCTGACATGAATTTCTATACATTACACATCTTCCCAAAACCCCGTAAGTACAAGTCATAAGCTTTACCGTTCAGAAATAAGTACAACAGTGTATGAACAAAAATAAGACAGTGACTCCGAAACTCGCGAACGCTGTAGCGATTTTACCTTGAGTCTCTACAACAGCAATTGCGCTGCTATCTATCGACCATCCGGCTACGCAAAACCTGGAATCTTCACAAAACTGTGCAGAAGTGTAGTATGAGCACACCACAGCGGTGCCGAGTAAGTATCAAGACTAACCTCGATGAAGTAGTGACGAGGACTAGTCCAGACACCCATTGGTCTAAGAACTGAACAAGTTTAAATATAGGACAACGCATTATGATATTTACATAAGGGCTTCACAATATGGCTAACAATACAGTAAACTCAATAAGGAAAGGAATAACAAGTAACAACGGAAAAATGGAAAAACCATAAAAATAACACGAACGAGTAAATGGAACACAACTAAATCCGGAATGTAAATATACAACAAGGACAAGTAATGACTCAACAATTTCAACTACTTTTACATCAAGTTCTTAGTCATATCCACGAGGTACCAAACCTCAGACAAATCATAACTCGCGGGTCCCAGTATCTGAACCCTAACATTGGCTTCTTGTGCCCTTATTTCAGGTAATAACTGCACGGACGATTCACGTGCCAATTGGGGTCATTCCCACATATATGGTAAGTACAACAAGATTATCTATACTCGACAACAACAAGTAACCCCTAATCTGATAATAGTGCTTAAATGCGTGTATGTTGGTGCAGATGTCCTAACATGATTAAACGGCCAATAAGCATAAGGAAAGAAAAGGGGAAACACGCACATTGTTTTCTCATAATTTCCACACGAATAAACTCACACAGTAAGTGTACCATTACACAATATCAACAACAAAGAATGCCCCCAGGCCAACACAAGTATCACAAACAATCCTTGACACATCCCACCTTGTCTCACCACGTGTGCAATAGTAAATTGAATGCCCGCTTTGTCCCACTGCATGCGCACAACAATGTTCCTACCTTGTCTCGCCACATTATCAACCCTTAAATACATATCACGCCTTGTCACGCCGCATGAGCAATATCAATAAAAAATACGGCACGATAGAAAAAATCCCCATATCAACAACCGCACAGCAGAAACCTCATGCATCACAATAACCACTATCGCACGGCAGAAACCTCGTGCATCACCACAACAAGTACAATAACAACAATGACAATATGTAATGACCCGGCCGGTCGTTTCGTAAGATTAGTCTCATTTCCCTGTTTCAACTTTGTCTTATTTTAATTAACCTAATTATGATGTGTCGGGTCGATTGGTTCGGGTTCGGAGTGGTCGTAGTGAAAATTGAGACACTTAGTCTCTTGAATTAGCTTAATAGTGGGAAAAGTCAACTAAGAGTTGACTTATTAGTAAAAGACCTTGGAATGTAGATATTATGGCTCGGATAGCTTCGTTAGGTGATTTAGGACTTAGGAGTGTGTTCAGAATGTGGTTCGGATGCTCGGAGTAGAATTAGGCTTGAAATGGCGAAGTTGAGTTTATGGCGATTTCCGATCGGCGGTGGAAAATAGGCTATCGGGGTTGGAATAGAATTCTGGAAGTTGGAACAGGTTCATAATGCTATTTTGGACGTGTGTGTAAATATTCAGGTCATTCGGATGTGTTTTGGTTTGTTTCGGCATCGTTGGTGATTTTCGGAAGTTTTAGGAATCTTAGGCTTGAATCATGAGTTGAATTGGAGTTTCGATGTTATTTTGGGTGTTCTGAGAGTTTGAGTAAGTCCGATAGATCAATTATGACTTGTTTGTATTTTTGGTTGGGGTCCCGAGGAGCTCGGGTTGATTTTTCGGATAGCCCTCGGGGACTTTGAAGTTAGAAAAGTGCAGTTGAATTGCTGCTGGTGTTGCCCCTCTGGTGTGGCCGCACCTGCGGATGGTTGAGCGCATGTGTGAGGGTCGCAGGTGCGAGGGCCACAGGTGCGAGGAAGGGGCGCAGGTGCGGAATTGGTCCAGCTGAGGGAAGGTCGCAGGTGCGAGAGCTGGGTCGCACCTACAAAGCCGTAGGTGCGGATAATACGCCACAGGTGCGAGTTTTTGTTCATTAAGTCAAACGCGCAGGTGTGCACCTGGGACCGCAGGTGCGAGAAAAGGACCGCAGGTGCGGTCATTGCTGGGCAGAAGGGTATAAATACCAGCCTTCGCGAATTTGAGCCATTTCTTCAATATTTTCATCTGGAATTGAGCTTTGAGAGAGGGTTTTGAAGGAGGAAATCAAGAGAAATTCGTTGAGGTAAGTTTTTTGAACCTAATACTCGTTTATATGTGATTTTTGGACTTAATTAGGGTAAAATTAGGGGGAAAATCGGTGTTTAAATTGGGGGTTAGGGCTTGGAAACTTGAGACTTTGATTCAGGAACTGAAGGGTCAATTGTGGTCCAATTTTGATGTTCTTGGTATGAATAGAATCGTGGGAGAATGAGGATTCCGGTTTTGTGAATTTTATTGAATTTCGAGATGTGTGCTCGGGGGGCGGGTTTGGCCAATTTAAAGATTTGTGCCTAATTGTGACAATTTTTGAATGGGTTTCGTCTCCCTAGCATATTTTGATGTTATTAATATAGTTTTGAATAGATTCGGAGCATTGGGAGTCGATTCGAGGGGAAAGAGTATCACGGAGTAGTTTTCGGACCGGTTTGAGGTAAGTAATGACTGTAAATATTGTCCTAAGGCTATGAAACCCCGGACTCAGCATTTTCACACTATTTTGGTATGACGCACATACTAGATGACGAGTGTGTATAGTGCACTGATTGGGGATTTGCACTTAGTCCTTCCCGTGAAAACTATTGAGTTGCGTATTTACTTTAAATCATATGTTAAATCGTGTTTTCAGACTATTATTATATTTGGGCTATAAGCCATGTTTGGAGCCTTGTGCCGACCTGTTTAGACCCTTGGAGGCTATTTTATGATATTCCTCACTGTATTGATTATGATTTACACTCAGTCATTCCATGTTAAACTGTTTTCGAAACTCAGACTTTTTTACACTATTTTGTGATATAAAATATTGTTTTGGGTCGAGTACCCCGTTTATTGATAGCCTAAGTGGCATTTTTGAGAGTTTCTGACTGAGTGAGGCCGAGTGCCAATATTGTGAAGACATTATGGATCGGGCTGCACGCCGCAGCATGTTACATTGTTATGATATGTGAGAGGCCGAGAGCTTGAGTGATTTATGCCAAGAGATGGCTTGATATTAGCGCTTGGGCTATAGGAGCCCCTTCGGAGTCTGTACACCCCCAGTGAGCGCAGGTACCTACTGAGTGCCGAGTGCCGAGTGACGAGAAATTGGGAGGCATGAGTAACTGTGAGGTAGCACGAGTGGCTGATAATGAGTGATTGTGAGGCATGCTGAGTGGTGAATGTGAAAAAGGATATGATTTCAAGGATATTTTACTGTACGAAAATTGTAAAAGCTACAAATACTTTATATGTGTTTCTGAAAGTAAGGTTTCAGTTACTGCGCATTTATGACTGCTTTTCACCCGTTTCATAGCCTTATACACTATTTAATTTCATTACTACTGAGTTGGCGTACTCACATTACTCCTTGCACCCCTGTATGCAGATTCAGGTGTTGGTTCTGAGCATTAGCTTCTGTTCTCTATTTGTGGAGCCGGAGTTGGGATCTTGAGGTAGTTGTTCAGCGTCCACATCTATCTCTTTTCCCTTCCTTGTTCTTGCATTTGTTCCTCGTTCCGAGACTTCATGTATTATGACAGTAGAGTTTATATTGTACTACTCGTGGATGCTCATGTCGGGTTGACTCCAGGTCTTGGGGTAATAGACTATTTATTTCGTTTGGTTTTGTGTGAAATTTTGGAATTTAAAGATGTTTATGAAATATTGGAAACAATTTTTGAATTTATGAAAATATTATGTAAATATGCGATTGTTTGGCTAGCCTAGTTCCATGATAGGCGCCATCACGACCAGCTTAGGATTTGGGGTCGTGACACAATAATACAAGAAACGGTAAATACATCAACTCAAGAACCTTCGATCACAAGAAAGGCAAGGCTAGTTCACAAGGAATAAACACAATAAGGAATGCTAGGCATAATAAGAACGGCTTGGCAAGGAAGGAAAAATAGCATGTAACATTCGTACCTAAATGCACGGTTCAACAACAAGAAACTAACACAACTCCAATATTTCTATGTACAGGCAAGTCAACAAAGATATATGATACTTCCTTTAAGGTTGGGCAGTTACGAGGATATTCAACAATTTCATTCAAGGACAAGCAGCGGAAAAATAACCATAACCTCAATTAAGACCAAATTGCCAGCTTCTGGTAATTTGGCCATAACTTCTTGTAGGAGTGTCCAAATGACGAATGGTTTGAAACGTTACAAACTAGACTCGATGATATTTCATTTGATAGGTTTTGAATCACATCATTATTTATATATATGTAGATATGATTGTCCAAAATGTTGTCTTGTACGTACTCATTTAAAACTTTAGTCTATCATGAAATTTTCCAACTTGACTTGGACTTAGGACTCTCCTTAGACCCCACATCACTTATAATATGTCTTGTACACTTATTATCATATCCAATTGATATCAATCATATTAATAGTCCGTGTCTGCACACAAAATGATATATTTAGCATACATCGCCTTTTTTAATAGTGCTTAAGTACTTCAAAATTTTCTAGGGTGTTACACATGAGGATTATATATATATATATATATATATATATATATATATATATATATATATATATAGATAATCCTTATATATATATATATATATATATATATATATATATATAGAAAATTGTGAGGCGTATGGCCCGGTCCAACATAAATGTAAAATGTGCACTGCCGAGGGTCGAACGACGCGAACCATAGATGCATCTATTAACCTGCCGAGGTGAACAACCCGCTCCCATGAGAGTGTGGTACCTAAATCTTGTCGAGGCGAACAACGTGATACCATAAGAGTAGTAGAAGAAAATACCCCACTCGCGTACGATGCGGTAAAATTACAAATTTAAGGAATCACCTCGCTCGCTGATCATACTTGCGACGCATTCAAATATAAATTTAACATTAATATGATATCTCTTTATTGATTCTTTTCGAAATAAGAGAAATTCAGCTTGTAGCTTTTTAAGGAAATTACCCTGCTCGCGAAACATACATGCGACGCGGGTACACATAGATTTCTTAAGCTATTATAATATTCCTTCAATTCTTTTCAAAATATACATAGTTCAAATGAAAACTTTTAATATCTCAAATTCCTCAATTTCCACTCTTTTCAAGACAATTACAAAGCAAACTCAATCCCGCTTCTTCTCAAGGCAAACAATAACCATAAATCAACAACAATATCAATAAGGCATGGTGTAAACCTAAAACTACCCAGACATAGGCATAACTAGTAGCTACGTATAGACTCTTATCACCTCGTGTGTACGTAGCCCCCCATAAATAGATGCACATATTAATTTAGTTCACATATGGAGTTAATTCCCTCTTACAAGGTTAGAAAATAGACTCACCTCGCTCCGAAGTTCCATAACCGGCTCTCAAGCCCTTCCGACAACTCAAATCGATGCACAACGCTCCAAAACTAGTCAATAATTATGCAAACTCATAAATGTATAATCAAATACTCATAACAATTCAATTAATAACAATTTCTAACCCCAATCGAAAAGTCGATTAAAATCACCCTCAGGCCCGTGCCCGGATTCCATAATTTTTCGAAGATAAAGTTTACTCATAACCTCAGGAACTCAAATATATAATTTATGTCCAATTCCATGCTCAAATTCGTGTTAAAAATCCAAAAATACCAAGTTCTAGGTTTTTCTTCAAAATCCCAAATTCTTACTAGTTTTCATGCCCAAAGGCATATATAATCCAAGTATTTAACTTGCAATAGGTGGGAATCACTTACCTTGACATAGATGACGAAAATCTCCACTTAAAGCTCTCCAAAAATGTCCAACCAAGAGATAATGGAAGAAAAATGGGCCAAACCCCCGTTTTAAAGAAACCTCACTGCCTCCAGCATTTTCGCACCTGTGGTGCATAGGCCGCTTCTGCGGCTTGAGCCGCTTCTATGATGGCTTACATCATACCTGCACCTTTGGAGGTGCGGTCTTTGGTCCTTCTGCGGTCACTGGACTCCCCTTGCAAGTCCACTTCTGCGAGTTCTTTCCCACACCTGTGGGCTCGCACCTGCGTCCCTCTTCACGCATATGCAGTTACACCAGAAGCACAGCTGCTTCAGTTCTTCCTCAACTTCAAATTTCCATCCGTTAACCACCCGGAATCTACCAGGGGCCCCCAGAACTTCAACAAATATACCAACACGTCCCAAAAGACATTATGAACTTAGTAGAGGCTCCAAATCCTATCAAACAACATCGAAATCACGAATCACAACTTTATTCAAGCTTAATGAACTTTAGAACTTCAAACTTCAACATTCGATATTGAAACCTATCACATCTCGTCTGATTGACCTCAAAATTTGCACACAAGTCGTATTCGACATTACGGACCTACTCCAACTTACGGAATCGCAATCCGAACCCGATATAAAAAAGTTCACTTCCGGTCAAACTTCTCAAAACCTTCAAATTTCGATGACCTACGAACCTCCGAATCTACTTCCAGACGCGCCCCCAATACCAGAATCTCCATACGGAGCTATTCCCTGACTCGTAATCCCAAACGAACATCGATAGCATTAAAATGCACTTCAATCCAAATTTATGAAATTCTTCCAAAAATGTTAACTTCCACAATAGGCGCCGAAACACTCCCTGATCATCCAAAACCTAATCTGAACATACTCCCAAGTTCAAAATCATCATACAAACCTACTGGAACCTTCAAATCTCAATTCCGAGGTCGTTTACTCAAAATTCCAAATCTTAGTCAATTCTTTTAACTTAAAGCTTCCGAACATGAGAGTTTTCCTTCCAAATCAACTCTGAACTTCCCGAAACTCAGTTCCGACCACGCGTACGAGTCATAATACCTGAAGTGAAGCTGATCACGGACTCAAACCGGTGAACGTCGTATTAGAGATCAAAATGACCGGTCGGGTCGTTACTTAAAATTACTTACTTCGATGAATTTCTTGAAAAGCCCACGAGAAATCGTCTCAAACCGAGCTCCCAAAACCAAAATGTGAAATAAAACCCTAAGCCTCACTTATATAGTGCTATTTGAACCTTCACTGTACGGTCCGCATAAATATAGCGTGGCCGCACTCTGCCCTCTACGGTCGCATAATTTTGCTACGGTCGTATATCTGAGACCTCCTCCTTTTGCGGTCCGCATAAGTTTTGCTGCGGCCGCACACCCCTCGCTGCGGTCCGCTTAAAATTGTCGCGGCCGCATACCTCTCCTGTCGTCCGCATAAAATTGTTTCGGCTGCATACCTCTCCTATCGTCCGCATAAAATTGTTGTGGGTGCATTCCTCTCCCGCCAGAACAAAATAGAATCAAAACCTATCAAATCACGTTCGATTGACTTCAAATTTTACACACAAGCCATAGATAACACCACGGACCTAGCCCAACTTCCGGAATCTAACCCGAGGCCAAATACTCAAAAGTCAAACTTGGTCAATCTTTTCAAATTTAAAGCTTCTAGCTGAGAATCATTCTTCCAAATAAATTCTGATTAACCTGAAACCAAAACCGACGATTCACATAAGTCATAAAATATCATATGGAGATACTCATGCACTCAAACAACAGAGCGAAGTGCAAATGCTCAAAACGACCGGTCGGGTCGTTACACCTAGCTCAGCGTAACTTATAATTATTATAAAAGCTAGTTAATTTGTTCGCGCTTCACGCGACTATAAATATAAGTCAATAAACGTGAGTTTTTTAGTGATCATTTTATAAATTTGTTCATATAGAAAAATAAGAAACATGGCAAATACTAAACTAATTTTCACTTATACAATTCATATCTAAATTCAAAACTAACCAAATGTATAATTTTAAGTAAAATTGAAAGTATTAAAAAATAACAACACTTGATTGAAAAATCTTCTAAAACTTTTTTAGAAATATTTACAAAGTCAGCACTTTTTCAATCATTCCCCATTCATCAAAACAATTCTCTAAACAGTCGAAATTGGGGACACGTGAAGCTCAAATTTAGAGATTAATGCTAATGCAGTTGCTGGTACTATTATCAAATATTATGTAACATATTTTTCAGTTTTTAATTCAAATACATGGATTATAGATTTAAGTGCTTCAGAATATATGTGTTTTGACTCAAATGCTTTTATTTCTCTAACACTTCTTCATGCTCTTTTACATATAAGTCTTCCTAATTCTTTTAAGGTAACAATCACTCACATAGGTGGAGTCTATTCTTCCTCATTGTGTTTTAGAAAATGTACTTCATGCCCCTACTTTCAGATATAATTTATTATCTGTTAATAAGTTTTCTTCACAATTTCAGTGCATTCTCTTCTGGTCATTGTATGTTGCATGCCTCTTTAATGAACAGGGGTCAAGTTTTTTGTGAAGCCAAAGAAGGATTATACTTGTTGGAGCCTAATGCAGTCAATCTTAGAGATAATTATGAAGCACACATGATTCCAATTTCAAATCAGAATGTTTCTAGTCAAGTTTCAGTTCTTTTTCCTTTTTCTGCAAATGCTACTTCTAATGTAAATTTGTGGCACTTTAGATTGGGCTTGCCTTTTTCATCAATGATACATTTTAGTTTTATCTCTTTTCTTCTTAATTCTGATAGTTTATGTGATATTTCTCCTAAATTTAGGCAAACTAGAAATTCTTTTTCATTAAGTCAAATCAAATCAAAGAAAGCATTTGAGTTAATTCATGTGGATACATGGAGACCTTACAAAGTTTTACATATAAAGGTTTTAAAGATTTTTTGACAATAGTGAATGACTACAGCAGAGGTACATGGACCTTCTTATTGAGTACCAAATTTAAAGCATTTGATGCATTAAAGATTTTTTTTCACAATGGTTGAGAAACAGTTTGGTGTAAAAGTACAAAAACTAAGGACTGATAATACTTTTAAACTTGGTAAGGGCACATAAAAATCTGCCTTCTTGACTTCTCATGGGATACTTTATCAAACTTCTTGTGTTGTTACCCCTCAACAGAATGACATGGTGGAAAGGAAACATAGACACATATTGGAGATTGCAATAGCTCTCCTTTTTCAACCAAAGGTTCCTATTGCATATTAGGGTGAATGTTTACTAACTGCAACTCATTTGATTAACAGGTTGCCCTCTAAGGTCCTTAAAGAAAAAACACCTTACTCTATATTGTTTAATCAGTCTCATTCATATAACACCCTTAGAGTCTTTGGGTGTATTTGCTATATCTCTACTTTATCTAATGGAATGAGTAAATTGATCCAAGAGCAAAGGCTTGTGTCTTTCTAGGTTCTCCTCTAAGACAAAAAAGTTACAAACTTTTGGAAATAGATACAAGGAAGGTCATAGTTTCCAGGGATATGCAATTATGAAGACAAATATCTTTTTGCTTCAAATCCTATATCTCCACATTTTATCCTTTCTAATGATCCATCAAAAGATGTCATTTTCCTACATACCCCATCTTTTTCAGAACCTTATTCCCATGTACCTTCATCACCAACTCCAAACACTATACATTTACCTCAACATCATAGTTCACCTGAACCTAATACCTCTATCCCAAACGCATTTTTTCACATATACCCATCAGATTTCAATCTCCTCTTCAGCCATCTTCATCTAGGAACAGTGCTCCGTAAAACAACACTCATATTGCTCATAGAAGATCTTCAAGAGAATCAAAATTGCCTAGTCATCTCAATGATTACATTTGCACTAATAATTTTCTTAATGAAGTCACTATTTCTTGTTTTGCACAGCCTGCTATTCCTACTTCCTATTCTTTTGGAGATCTATCTCCTCACAATCAATATATGTTGCAATCTATCTCAGAGGTCTCTGAACCTACTAGTTTTTCTTAAGCTTCCATACACCCAGGATGGCAAAAGGCCATGGATTCAGATATTGAGGCATTACAGAAGAACCACACTTGTGAAGTGGTTCTTTTACCACCAGAAAAGAAGGCATTATCTTGTAAATAGATTTACAAGGTAGAACACAATTCAAATGGTAGCGTAGAGAGATTCAATGCACGATTAGTAGTGAGCTGGGACATACAAAAGGAAGGAATCGACTACAATGAGATATTTTAACCTGTGGTAAAAATTACCACCATAAGATGCGTTTTGGTAGTGGCAGGTAAAAAGGCATTGCTAATCTCTCAGTTTGATGTAAGTAATGCATTCTTACATGGATATTTACAAGAAGAAGATTTTATGAAATTTCCAGCTGGCCTATCACCTCCCTCTCCTAATCATGTTTGTTTACTCAAAAAGTCTCTCTATGGCTTAAATCAAGCTTCATGGTAGTGGTCGGCTTGCTGGTGCTCTCAATTTTAAAGGGTATTCATTTTCTTTTAATGACTATTCATTATTCTTCAAAAAGCAGACATTTGACTATTATTGTGGCAGTTTATGTGGATGACATTCTAATTATGACAATGATTCATCAGAAATCACACTCTTAAAAGAATTCCTTCACCATGAATTCAAAGTCAAGGATTTAGGCAATCTACACTATTCTCTAGGCATGGAGATATTTTGAGAAAAATAGGGTATTATTGTATGACAACGAAAATTTACCTTAAACCTGCTGAAAGAGTTTGATGTTACACATTATTCTACTGTGTCATCACCACTTGAACCATCTTCTAAACTCCATGCAGCTTCAGAAAATCTTCTTCCCAATCTCGCTATTTATAGATAACTTGTGGGCAACCTGAACTACTTGACCCACACTCAACCAGATCTGTCCTTTGCCGTTTTAAAGTTGAGTCAATTCATGAAAAGTCCACGACTTTCACTTCACAACAACCTTGAGGGTTCTCAGATATCTCAAATTAGATCCAAGTCAGGGCATTTTTTTGAATTCAGTTCCATCTCTAAAGCTTGTTGCTTTTTGCGATGCCGATTAGGTATCTTGTCCAAAAATCAGACGATCTGTAAGTGGTTTCTACATCTCCCTTTGAGCTTCACCCATTTCCTATAAATCTAAAAATCATGCATCTTTATCTTTGTCTTCTATTGAGGCAGAATATCGGGCCATCCGCATGGTAGTGGCAAAGTTTGACATGGTTAACTCGTCTTCTTCAAGATCTTTCCATTCAACCCTCTTTGCTTGTACCCGTTCTCTCTAACAACAACTCGGTGATTCACATCGTCCTAATCCCGTCTGCCACGAAAGAACCAAACACGTGGAACTTGATTGCCATTTTGTGCGACAGCAGTTCCTCTCTGGTCTTATTTCTATCTCTTTCATTCCCTCTCAATCTCAGCTTGTCGATCTATTCACAAAACCCCTTTCAGGGCCCTCTCATCGATCGATTCTTAACAAGTTGGGAGTGCCATCTTTCCCCTCCAACTTGAGGGGGGATGTTGGAAATCACTCGATCTCACCATTTACAGAAGAAGAAAGAGGTATAAAGGTTGAATAAGTAAAGCAGATAGGTTCAGTCAAAAGAAAATGTTCGGACATAACAAAGTCTCCTCATTTTGATCTCAGATGTGAGAGGACATGTGTCATCATCCCATCCACCAAAGGCAACTTTAAGTGATTAAATTTGGACCGTCTATAGGGGATCTCAACTCTAGAACTTTCTCACATGTGTAGAAGAGCTCACACATACTAGAGATTGTAGGGAATATTAGTTGGTTAGTTTATTAATTTTAGGCTAATGTAAAGAGGACAAATGTACATAAGTTATAGGATTCTTCTATTTTCTATTTTCTTTTCTAGTTTTCTTTTACTAGAAAGAATTACTGATCATCGGGAAGAGAAGAGGAATGAATCTTTCCCCATAATGGCCATGAACAGTTGCTCCGGGGGTGGCCAAATAAGGCTTATGAATCTTTTTTTTGGGGAATAAGCACTCTTGTCGTGTCTGAAGTTGTAGATAGTAGGGGGAATCGCCTTTCGAGTTGTTAGAAAAAACACAGTTGTTAAAGTGATAAGAACTCTATTTTTTGACTTTTAAATAAGAATAATTATCCGATCAACGACTAACCCACACACAGAGAAGGAAGAAGCTATCTCAATATCCTTCACAAAAATGATATTTATCTTTCCCATGACTGCTTAGTGTGTCTCAACAACCATGTCGGAGAGAAGGAAGATGGCTCTTTACCAGTATCATAGGCAATGGCGGACCCAAGTGGTGGTTAGCGAGTTCAACTGAACCCGCTTCACCAAAAAATAATATTGTGTATATGTATAAATTAGGATTAAAGCTGCATAAATTTTGGTATAAATATTTATTTGAACCCACTTGACAACTACTATTTTACGACTAAAGTTATATACTTCTAAGATTGAACCCGCTTGCACAAAATCCTGGATCTGCCACTTATTATAGGTATATACTTGTATAAAGCTAGGCATTCCTATAACAATGAATGCATCAATCAAAATAATTTTTTTTTTTACATATTCCTTTCATTATTCTATCAATTTATTCTTGTATATATGTGTTATTTGAACAAGTCGAGAAATAATGATATTTTTAGAAAGGGATACACCACCAATAGGGCACTAAGCTTTATATACAAAATACAAATAAGTGATTTCCAAAAGCTTTCCTTCCATAAGGAATTCTCCAATATTTAGATACACATCATCATGTGAAAAAAGGTTACTACAAAAAGAAACATGATTCTACTTTAAGGAGACACCAAAACACTTTTCTTTTAAGTCAAGCACAGTAAGAAAAACAAATGTTACACAAACTCTCTCTAATAATATTCACATAGCAAAACTTCCTTCTAATATTTTCATTATATCATGAGATATTTGAAGCCTAAATTTGAATAATACAACTGAAATAACCAACTTTAACGGTCATTTCATGTTTAAACATTCCCTTTCATGTCTTCTTCAGTCCAACTTAGACAAACTGGTGGCCAATCAAAACATTAAAAGTCTACATCATTCCTAAGTTATATAAAACTGTCCTAGAAATCCAACAAACCACATCAAAAGATTCAGCTTGGACCATTAGTTTGTACGCTCCCAAAAATAATGTAACTTCTTCCTCCTCTCAAGTGCTTATATTCGTGGGGGCTTACGCACGATTGTAGGGAGCAATATCGCTCTATTGTTACAATTTGTCTGGTAAGCACGTTCGGATCTTGAGCTATGCTTGTTTAAAATCGTTACTTCGCCTCGAACTGATATTTACTTTGTACATTTTCTTCAAATGGTATCTTCCAATTGTGTATGTATGTTTTTTTATTTCCAAAAAAGGTGATATTATATGAGTTCTTATTAGTCATGGGTAGGGGTGGCAATTTGAGCCCAAACTCATCCAACTCGTCCAACTCGCCCAGAGATTAATGAGTTGGGCTAAAAATATTTTAGTTCATGGATTAATTTGGGCTGAACCCAAATTAACCCATTCTGACCCATTTAGCAGTCCAAATACAATTCATAAAACTCACCCAAAACAAAGACATCTCAACCCAACTTACCTAGAAATTTACTTAGTTGCCCCAATTTTATATTTTTTTTGTATTTTCAATTTTCTGTTATTTTGTTTTTCTGCACCACCCATCCCCCTGTGCGCAAACCCCTCAAAAAAAGTTTTTACTTTTTTTTTGTATTTTCAATTTTCTTTTTTATTTTTATTTTTCTGCACCACCCACTCACCAATCCATACCCCCTAACCCACCTCCCCCCC
>ML249908.1:26461-109392 GCA_005239495.1 Nicotiana undulata
GCCCCGCCCGTGCGCAAACTCTCTCAAATATATTTTTATTTTTTATTTTTTTTTGTATTTTAAATTTTCTGTTTTTTTCGTTTTTCTGCACCACCCACCCCCTCCTCCCGCAAAATATTTTTCAAACTACACATTTTAAGGTAAAAGGTTTTTTTAATGCAAGATGAACATAGTTCAAAAACATGGGTCAAGTTTGACAAGTTGGGTTATGACTCATTGTTTAGTCCATCTTAGCCCAAGTATACTTTGGGCTGGGTTGGGCAATGACCCATTTATTGACCTAACCCAAATTCAGCCCAACCCCCATTTGCCACCCCTAGTCATGGGCATTTGGGTGAAGGTTATTGAAATTTGGCTTCTTCTTTATGAAACTTTTTACGAAGCATTATCATATATATGAGACTTACTGGCTCTAAGGTCAAGCCAGTAAGGCCGCTGCTTTAGCGAAAATAGGATATATACTTACAGTTTTGTTTCCCCTAAATATTGAGAAAATGAATTTAAGAAAGACATAAATATACTTTATGGAGTTGTATATGTATAGAAACTTTAGACCTGAATTTTATCATTAACAGTGTAAGATGTGGAATTCAAACACCATCATAAGTAATTTAAGTTCCTTTCTCACTTTTCATGCCTTTGTTTCTTATGCCAATGTTGAACAACAATAATTGATTTGAAGGTTCTTATTACTCACATTGCTCAACAAAAAAATTATTTTTCACCACTAAAATATATAAATTGAATTTGACAATGATGGTGTAATTTACAGAGAAAAAATATTTGATGAGAATATTGATAATCACAAAGTCTCTTGAAGATTTAAAAAAATAAAAGTTGATTACTTCTTATATGTAGTAGACCAAACCAAGTTTACATCAACATAGATTTAAACAATTTGAAGCGTATGTTCTTTAATATTTCTAAAAATATAGTAGTCACTCTAATAATTTTCTGAATTAAAAGTATTAAATGATTTAGACATACTTAAGGGTAATAATGTCTCAAGAAATTTAAACGAAATAATTATATTATCAATTGAAAAAAAATTAGAATAAATTGATTGTAAGAAAAAATAACTTTGCATCGCACAAAGCTAGAAAAAGTAGACTTCAAATAAATTAATTAATTTTTTTTTGTTTAAGCCCTCCATTTAACTTGGCTTTAGACCCCTAGTGTGGTTGAGCCGCCCCAGTATAGGACACCCCTTACTAAAGGTTGTCTCCTTTTCTTTCTTTCTTTTTATTTTTGTTGCTATTAAGATAATCTTAAGTTTAAAAATATTAATACAATTTTTTGTTGTTGCACGCATTTAGTTGAAAAGATGAATACAAATGAGATGAAGATTCGAAGGGAGCTTGAAAGGGATGTGGAGAGGGATTTAGAGGATGAAATAAAAGAAGGAATATGCCAATTAGCACTAAGACTGCACAGGCTTTACCTACATCAAGAGGAAAGGAACACAAAGAAATCAGCTAATGACCTTGGTACAACAGATGGTACGCATGGTACAAACAGTAAAGCACTTTCTGAAGTGAACATTACTATAAAGATGGAAGGAGGGACAACGATTGAAATCAAAGAATTCAAGAAAAAAGTACGACGGAGTACTAGTAATTTGAGAAGTTCAAAGGTGGCGAATAACATGCAGAAAATAAATATTCGTCCGCCAAAATTTGATTGGACACAAAGTTTAAGGTCAGGGTCAATTTCTGTTACTGGCTATACTAAGATCGACAGTTCCAGAAATCGAGCTAAAAGAATTGTCAATAAGAGTGGTCAACAAAATGATAAAGTAATTAAAGATGTTGGGGAAAAATCTTCAAGAAGTTTGAAATAGATGAAGGAGAATTTGGG
The DNA here is from genome assembly GCA_005239495.1 of Nicotiana undulata. NCBI lineage: Eukaryota > Viridiplantae > Streptophyta > Magnoliopsida > Solanales > Solanaceae > Nicotiana > Nicotiana undulata. The sequence continues at coordinate 28,319 of ML249908.1, forward strand.
AGTCAATAACACAATATAGGAGCTTGGATGGAAATTTTACATATTCACTACTATTATTTATTTTGGTTTTTGTCCTTTCTTTACAAAATATTTTTAAATTTTTAGATTTTATTTTTGTTGGATTCAGCACGATTGTAATGTGTGTGCTTGAGAGAGATGTTATTGCATTTACAATATTAAGATATTTGTTGTGATTTTAGGGGACTTGAGGATTGAATAAAATTTGTATATCTATCCCATTTGCTTCCATATTCTACTCATCCATTCCTTGTTCCCTTAAAAGATACGTTGGTGAAACTATGGCCAGACAAAAAGTCTTTGAACTATAAGGAAAATAGAAACTCTACCGATCTCTTTATCATGATTATGACATAACCAGGGACGGATTTAGGTTCACCCCAACTTCTTTGTTTGAAAATTACATTGTATATATAAGATAAAATCCAATATATTTTCATCCGATGTCCGATACCCGTATTGGAGCCCGACTATATCCGGATCCGCAACGGGTAGGCCCCATTCAGAGAAAACGCTCCATACCAAGAATTTTTCCATACATACGACTCGAACTCGAGACCTCTGGTTAAGTGAGGAGCAGCCTCATCCATTGCATCACATCCTTTGGTGGTAAAGTAAAAGTAAATGCGGAGGTTGCAAGCTTAAGGAAAATTCTTTCTTTTGTTTAGTCTAATTCTACGTCTTAAGTATGTTACAATTGATAAGACTCTTATTCTGATCATATATTACTGAATTTTATTTTATATGTATATAGAAGTTTTCCATAAATGCAACCAAGAATCATTTCAAACGTGTAAGAACGTAACTTATTCATATTCAGTATTTACATCAAATCTAGCATGATACAAGTCCAAATAAATCCAACCATTGATTTTGGTTCACAGAGCTACTTGTCAAATCATTAAAAATGTACATTTCAATATATTTGCAATACACTTTTTTAAACCTAAACTTTCTGAAGCTTCTAATTTGGCAGCTAAAATAAACTCTCAAGAACATGAGCAGGAGGGCTTATTGATTTATGCAACCAGCCTATGGCCTCCGAACTGAGTACTGATGCTCTGATGGAAGGCTTGTACAAGGATGGGGACCGTTTACCCAAATAGTCGGTCGGATTCACTATTTACTTTTCCTAACTGGTATATATTGATTATACACTAACTGTACATGATTATACATATATTATACATTCATCGGCTATTTATTACTCTCTCCGTTTCAAATTAGAGTAGGTACTTTCCTTTTTGGTCTGTTCCAAAATAAATGACACATTTCTAAATTTGGAAATAATTCAACTTTAAACTCTTCATTTTACCCTTACAGCTTGTTTGGATGGTTGTTACGCATCGTTTCATAATGTATCGTATTGTTTATTGTATTGTATGATTTGATGAATATAATGTTTGGATAGATTATGTCATTTGCCGTTGTTTTATGATATCACACACCAACAATATAAATAATAAACTTGCAATATTATTTAAAAAGAAATTATGATACGGTATATAAAAAGGTAGGGTAAATAATAAAATAAAATTATTTAATAATATTGAAGGGTAAGATTGAGAGAAAAAGACAAGGTAACGACGCAACCACACCAAATCGATCGTTACATAAAGTGACATATTTCGTCGTTACGTAATGATACGATAAAATAAAATTTAAGTAACAATCATTGTATTTTAAGTAACAATATGGTACAATACAATAGGTAACACCCATCCAAACAAGTTGTTAGTGAAAAGCTTTTCGTAACGACCCGGCCAGTCGTTTTGAGAATTTAAGCTCCGTATGGCGGAATAAAGTCTTGAAGAACTTCGTGTGGTGATTTTGGACTTAGGCGTGCGTCCGGTTGGTTTTGGAGGTCCGTAGGGTGATGTGAATCATTTCGGCGAAAGTTGAAGTTTGGAAAGTGGAGAGGTTTGTTCAATAGTTGACTTTGGTGATATCGGAGTCAGAATGCGATTTCGGGAGTTGGTACAACTCCGCTATGTCAATTAGGACTTACCTGCAAAATTTCACATCATTTTGGGTTTGTTTGATTGGTTTCGGCACGAGTTTTTGAAGTTGGAAGATTTGGAAGTTCATAGTTCGATTCGTGGTGCGATTTGTATTTTCAGCGTTGTTCGATATAATTTGAGACCCCGAGTGGGTCCGTGATAGGTTATAAACTTGTTTTTGGGTTTAGAATGGGTCCCGGGGGCCTCGAGTGTGTTCCAGGTGGGCTACGAGTCATTTTCTCCTATTTTTGAAAGGTTGTTCTATTTTTCTGGAGTTCTTCTTCGCGATCATGAAGCTCCTTCCGCGTTCACGAAGTGTCTTTGTTGATCATCTCGAGATCTTTCTTTGTGTTCGCATTCAACCTCTCGCGTTAGTGAAGGTTTGCTTTTCCCCTTCACCGCGTTCGCGATTAGCCACCAGCGTTCGCGAAGATCTACCTGGTAGCCTCGTATTTCTTCTGCGCGTTTGCATTCGCGTAGGTTCTGCCTCTTGTTCTTCGCGTTCGCACTCCTTCCCTCGTGTTCGCAAAGGATTTTTCTGGACAACTTACTTCCCTTCTTCGCGAACATGAGCCTTTCTCCGCGTTCGCGATGCTTTCAGGCCTGGGCAGAATATAAGTTTTCCAAATCGAGGGTTAGGCCATTTTCATCATATTTTGAGTTTTAGAGCTCGGTTTTGAGCAATGCTATGTGGGTTTTTCAAGCAAATCGATTGGGTAAGTGTTCTTCACCTAGTATTTAATATATTCCATGATTTTATCTTCATTTTTATCATTTAATTTGTGTTTTGAGTTGAGGAAAATGTTGGTTTTCGAAGAAAATTTTCAAAATTAAAATCATGATTTGAGGGACGAAATGGTATCGGAATTTGATAATTTTGTTATGGTTGAACTCGTAACGGAATGGGTGTTTGGGTTTTGTGAAATTTGTCGGGTTCCGAGGTGCGTGCTCGGGAGTCGACTTTTGGGTTGATTTTTAGATTTTGATAAGGATTGAGACTTAATGATCTGGAATAGTTTCTCATAAGTTTTATTTGTGCTTTGAAGTTATTTTGGTTAAATTTGAGCCGTCCGGAGGTCTTTTCATCCGAGAAGTACATTTTAGAGTACCAGTTTGTCTTCTCTAAGGTAAGTATCTTGCCTAACCTTGTATGGAAAAACTATCCCTTAGGATTTGAGTGTTCTATGTTGATTGTAGCACGTGTACGCGAGGTGACAAGTACGTGATCAGACTTATTTGTAGAAATTGGCCTTTTAGGATTCCTAAGTCCTTGTATTCATTGAATATGTAGTGGTTCTTGTTATGATTACGTTTCTTAATTGGTGGTTTCACTTTTACCTGCTTAATTAAAATCAATTGCTTCATGATCCACTCTTATTGTTACTTGATTCAAATGTGCCTTAACTGAAACTGTTATCTCTTCCATTGTCATGTTGTCTTTTCTCTAACTGCTTATCTTTATTTGAAGTTGTAATTATCTCTTTTGTAAATGTTCTCCCTTATTTGAGGTTATAGTGATCTTCTCTATACCTACCTTTATTTGAATTGGTTGTAACTCTCCCGTAATTGTCTAGACTTAAAAGAAGATTAGAAATCCTCTGCCTTAGTGAACTTGCCCTTATTTAGAATTATATTACTCGTGTTAGTTTCTTGGTTGTTGAACCATACGCTGTGGGATTATTGTTTCATGTTATTTTCGTCCTTGTTGAGTTGTTATTATTATGCCTAGTATTCCTCACTGTGGTTACTTCCTTCTGAACTAGTTCTACTGTTCTTGTGATCGAAGGTTCTTGAGTTGATTTACTTACCGTACTTTGTATTATTGTCATTTGTTGCTATTGAACTTGTTTTGGAGATGCACGAGGTTTCTGCCGTGCGGTTGTTGATATGGGATTTGCACGAAGTTTCTGCCGTGTTGTTGTTAATATTGATATTTTCACATGCGGCGTGACATGGTGGGATATATATATATATATATATATATATATATATATATATATTATGCACGTGTGGTGAGACAAGGTGTGCATCTAGTTACTATTGCACACGTGGCGAGACAAGGTGGGCTACGTCAAGGATTGGGTTGTGATGCATTGTGATAGCCTGGGGGCATTATTGTTGTTGATATTATGTAGTAGCACATTTACCTGTGTGAGCTTTATCTTGTAAAAGTTGTAAGGAAACATTCTACGTGCTATCCGTTCCTCTTTCTTATGCTTACTAGCTGTTTTGAACTGTATTAGGACACTTGCACAAGCATACACGTAGTTAAGCACCTCATGTCGGATTAAGGGGCTTCCTTGTATTTGTTGGGTTTAGATACCCTTGTTTACTTGCCTTCTATGTGAGAATGACTTTATCTGGTGCGTGAGTTATCAGTGCGGTTATGAGGAGTAATGAGAGCACCGGATGCCAAGTGTTAGGGTTCAGGTATTGGGACCCGTGAGTTGTGATTAGCCCAAGGTTCAATACCTCGTGGAATTCATTGACTAAAACCAAATGTGAAAATAGTCGTCGTTTTTGAGTTATTACTTGTCCTTTCTGTATCTGTGATTCCTATTTTGGGTTTGTTTCCATTTATCCTTCTGTGTCTTTATCATGGTATTTCGCTGATACTTGTTGTCTTTCTTTCTGCTTTCAATTACTGTATTGTTAGCCATAGCGCATAGTCTTCATGTAGTTATTATACTCTGTTGTTCCTGTACTCATATTTGTTCAGGTTGTTTAGTCCAGTAGGTCTCTTGACTGTTCCACGTCACCACTCCACTGAGGTTAGTCTTGATACTTGCTGGGTACCGCTGTGGTGTACTCATACTACATTTTTACACATTTTTGTGCAGATCCAGGTATTGCGAAGCTAGTTGATTAATTAGCTAGTAGCACGAATTGCTGTTGTGGAGACTCAAGGTAAACCTGCTGCAGCGTTCACCGGCTTCGGAGTCACCATCCTATTTTGTTCTTACACTGTCTTTACTTATTTTTAAATAGTTTTATTTAAAACTTGTAGTAAACTCTATAGAGCTTATGACTTGTACTATCGGTTTTGGGAAAATTGTAAACTCTTTAGAGATTTTCATTCCAGAAATTTTTAGATGTTATTTATTATTGTTGTTATTCTGTAAATGTTAAACTTACCTAGTCCTTAAGACTAGGTGCCATCACGATACCCAACGGAGGGGAATTTGGGTCGTGACTCTTTTATGACCACACAAATGCCATAGCCCCATAAAACTTTTACCCCTTAAGCTTTTACGACCACAAGTTTCAAAAGTCTTCTTCTTTTTTCTTAAACTCCGTACCAAGTCAAACTACCTCATTTAAATTGAAACTCAAAATAAATTTAAGTAGTTGGGTGAACGACTATTTAGGTTAAAGGAGTTAAAGAACCCCACCCCCAAAAAAGAATAAAATGAATAATGAAAATATTTCTTCTTTTTTACCCTACAGCTTATGCAGAACTGCAGAAGGTTCGACAATATTCTTACTCGACCTTGATATGACTTTGAATTTCCATCCTAACAGTTTGTGGTGGAGATGACCTACCACTAAAGCAAATCTCCCTCGTCAAACATAACGGAAAAATTGCTCATCGTTATCCTCCGATTATCAGTCGGGGAGTCTTTGAACAACGATAAAGTTATCTTTGTATGATTTATAAATTACAGTTCGAGTCATAGAATCAGCCATTAATGCTTGCATTAGGATAGGTTGTCTACATCACATAGAGGCGGAACCAGAATTTGAAGCTAATGGATTTGAGATTCTATTCCTTCTAAGTTATTGGGTTCTAAATTAATAATATGTACATATTCAATGAATTTTTAAAGGCAAATATAGAGTTTAGACCAAAGCTACTGAGTTCGGCCAAAGCCGCGTCCGAAGCTCTAGCTCCATCCCTGACAGCACACCACTTAAGGTGCGGCCCTTCCTCGAACCAGTGTGAATACAAAATACTTTGTGCACCGTAGTACTTTTTAATTCTACTATTAAAGGAACATGATGTGATTCATTGGATCTCAACATGTTAACATTATAATTATAGCTAATAAATTTGTTTTTATATGACTTTTATGTGTATACTTTATTTCAAAAAAATTGAAAATTTAATATTTATATTTGCATTAAAATTAAATGAATTGACTCTCGTACTCTTAATTTGTGATTCTGTGGGGGTTTGATGAAACAGATGCGTTTTTTAAATGACAAATAAGTACCTCCACCTTCCTAGCATATTTAGAATTAATCAAACAGTTTAATATTACAATAAAATTCAAAAGGATTTAAATTATATGCGCTGACTGTATAATGAATTCTTACCTTATCAATATAATTTAGTTTATTATAGCTAGATGCACGTTACTTATTGTATTGTATCGTATTGTAACTTTAAATATGATATTTTTTTTATTGTTACTTAAATTTAATTGTATCGTATCGTTAAATCCTTCGTTATGTAACGACGAAATGTGTCATTTTATGTAACGACCGATTTGGTGTGGTCATGTCGCTACATTGTCTTTTTCTCTCAATCTCACCCTTCAATATTATTAAATAATTTTATTTTATCTTTTCCCCTACTTTTTATATACCGTATTATAATATTACAAGTTTATTCTGTTGGGCTTTTAAGCTTGGTGTAGCTTAATTTTAAGCTTGGTGTAACTTAAAGAGGGTGAATGGGAAATGGAGCGAGATGATATATTTGAGTTTTCCTCCTTGGCAAAGGAACATTGTCCCATATTGGAGAAAGAAAAGACTTTTGATGAGTATATATACAATTGCTCTTCTTCTAGCTCTTAAAGAGTTAAGAAGAAGGCAAGCCTCGCGCCGCCACCATCGCTCGCTCGACTTTGCTTCGGCTTCGATTTTTTGGACGAAATTCCTTTCAATTAATTAATTAATCAATTAATTAAATTAATTAACAAAAATTCAATCTGGAATAACCCATGACACACTACCCGGTCCGGTCCGGTCCAGTTCGGTCCGTTTTCTTTCCCAAATTATTTTAAATCCGTTTGTTGTTTCCCGCAATATTCTCACATGTTCCAACAGTTATGGCTGTTATGAAAGGTTGCAAACCTTTTCAGAAACAATGCCAAATAGTCTATAAATATGCCTTGAATCCCAGAATTTTTACTTACCAAATTTTCTTATTATTTTCTTCTTCTTCTGCACAATATTTTCCAGCGTGTTTTACGACCATTGAGTGGTTCGAAGTTCACAGGAGTTTTTGGTACCAATACGCTAGTGAGTTAAATCGTTCTATCCCGGGAGGATAATTGTCACGACCCAAATTTCCCATCGTCGGGACCGTGATTGCGCCTAACATTGAACCCGCTAGGCAAGCCAAAGTTAATGATTGTTTTGCCTTATTCCTTTATTATTAACAGCTAACAGGTAATATACAAAATCAACAAAAATAACAGTGCGAAATAAAACAAAGTCTAACAATTTTTAAATACCATTACGAAATTTATATTACTGAACCCAGAATTTAGTGTCACAACTTCATGGACTGTCTATGAATACTACATATAAATGTCTGAACAAAATAAGTACATATGTCTCCGAATAAAGAAGAGCATAATGGAAAATAAAGTAGGAGGGGACCCAAGGCCTGCGGACGCCTGCAGGACTACCTCGGAATCTCCAAATGGACTGAAGGCAACCTCCTCACTCTAAGGTTCGCAGGGTCCTGTACAGGGATCTACACAAAAAAAATGTGCAGAGTGTAGCATCAGTACAACCGAACCCCATGTACTGAATAAGTGTCGAGCCTAACCTCGACGAAGTAGTGACGAGCCTAGGGCACGACAACCAAATAAACCTGTGCACTTTAATAATATACGGAGATGATAATAGTATAAGCATAAAGGAAAGGGGAACATGCTGAGGGGAAGAAATATCGAATAATGGAAATAACGAAGTAAAACACAAATCAAATATCAATTTAAGCAACAGAAATAGTAACACAAAAACGAGTGCACGACATCACCTTTCGTGCTTTTACTCTCATCCTCACCATATAATAAATAGAAATGCACGGCATCACCTTTCGTGTTTTTACTCTCATACTCACAATAAATCAATAGAAACGACACGACATCACCCTTTATGCTTTTAATATCATAATATGGCACGGCATCACCCTTCGTGCTTTTACACTCTCTCACAATATCATACACGACATCACCCTTCATGCTTTACACTCTTCCTCACCCAAACAATATAAAAAATAGCAATCCGACAAGAAAAATCAACAATATAAACAACAACAATAAAGCCATAACGTCCCGGCAAGGGAGCCAAACAGTAGAATCAATATCATCCCGATAAGGGAAACAACTATACCCAATCTCACGTAGTTACTTAACTTCACGTAGAATTTCTCAACTTGAATCAATACTCAACAATGATCAATACTAAAGAAATACCAATTAAACTCAAGAAATGTTAAATGAAAAAATCACATAAATCACAATATTCGACTCACGGGCATTCTTGACACCAACATATAGATACTCGTCACCACACCTATACGTTGAACATATCACTAACACGTAGCACAAATGACACAATACTTATTCCATCAAGCTAAGGTTAAGCCAAACACTTACCTCACTTTGAAATTTCAATCAATTACTCGACCACAACTTTTCCTTTTGAATTTGTCTCCAAAAGCTTCAAATCTATTCACAAACAATTCAAAATACTCAACACGGATAGTAGGAATGAATTCCATAAGAATTTACTAAGTTTCCGGATAGAAATCCGAAATCCATTTTAATATGCAGCAGTGGGATCCACATTTTGAATCCAGGAAAAACTTACGAAATCCAAACACCCATTCCGATACGAGTTCAACCATACAAAAATTATCGAATTCCGATGTCAAATGGACCTTCAAATCCTAAATTTTTATTTTTGGAAAGATTTACAAAAACCCCAATTTCTTTCATCCAAATCCGAAATAAATGATGAATCTTGACATAGATTTATGAAATGTAATCACTTTCGGATATAGAACACTTACCCAAGTCGAAATCTTGAAAAAACCCCTTTGAAATCGCCCAAATCTGAGCTTCATTGACTAAAAATGGAAGAAAGTTCGGATTTTTCGGTTTATACACTGTCCAGGGGTATTATAGGTCATTTACTAGCGCGTCCATGCTCCAGCCGCGCTTCGGCCGCGCTCACAAGGCAGAAACATCTCAAATTAGCGTGGCTGCGCTATGACACAGGTCAAGTAAAATGTTCATAACTTTCGGTGTACACCTCCAAATGACAAACGGTTTGATGCGTTGGAAACTAGACTCAAAGAGCTTTAATTTAATAGGTTGTATATCACATAACTCTTCATATATATATGTATATATGCGCGTCCAAAGTGAGGTCTTGTGCGTACACATTTGGAATTTTAATCTATCGTGTAAGTTTTCAACTTGGCTTAAACCTAGGCCTCCCCTTAGACCTCAAATCACTTATAATATGCCTCTTACCCTTACTATCATATATTATTCCTATCCATAATGTGTAATAGTCCTCGGATAAGAAGTAGAGTCGACCCCCCAACACTTAGCATGACTTATCTCTTTTCTCACATATCTCTAACTCCCAATTTTGACTGAAAATTTCACCAGAGTTTCCTTTGTAACTAGGCATATCCACCTGTCTCTTTTCTCCCAGAAACCAATCCTAACAACACATACATAATCCAATCAACGTAACACCATATGAAAATAATACTAACAGTGACCTTATAAGCGATATGTTACTAGAAAAAGGAACGTCAAATGACCTCCATTTCTTACAAAATTTACAAGCACCACTCAAATACTATATTAAACCTGTACCAAGATCCATAACCAGAATATGGGTCCGATACCATCAATTACAAATATAGTCAAATTTCCAAAAACTCTTTTAATTTCGGTTAAATAATTTCTTTCAAAAATTCATTTCTCGGGCTTGGGACCTCGGAATTCGATTCCGGGCATACGCCCAAGTCCCATATTTTCCTACGGACCCTCTGGTACCGTCAAATCACAGGTCCGGGTCCGTTTGCCCAAAATATTGACCAAAGTCAACTTAAATTTAATTTTTAAAGGTAAAATTATTATTTTTCTTAGTTTTCATATAAAAGCTTCCCGGATATACGCCCGGGTTGCGCATGCAAAACGAGGTGAGATAAAAGGAGATTTTCAAGGCCCCGGAACACAATTTTGACTTTTAAAACAAGGGATGACCTTTTGGGTCATCACATTAATATTCCAACACCTCGGGTACTTGAGGGGAATAATTTCCTTAAAGACACATTATGCATTCAGTGGGCTCAATTTATTCCTATACTATTTTACAGAATTTATTTCGTTAAACTGGTGTTACTAAATTTCTATTTCTATTTATATTTCAGAAAGTTTAATGGTTTAATTATTTATTACACCAATACAGATTGAATAACAATCTTAAGGAAATTAATTTTTATAATATTCTATATTCTGTTTAAGAAGATTAAAACCTTTATGGTTTTCTACCCCTTCTGAATATTACTATTCTGATTTGAAGATATAAAAACTTCATCAGAGTATTGTAATTCAGAAAACGATTTGAAGAACATAAAAACTTCATCGTTTTTTGTGAAACAGTATATAAAAACTTCTACTTTTATTTATCATATGTACTGTTTATTGTTAATTACATTATTGTTTACTTTTCTAGTTTTTCCATTATTTGAACTCTTCTGTTGTTGACAGAGAGAAATGGCATTGATAACGGAAATTCTTATGCGACTGTTGCGGCAAAGACGATAGCCTCATCAAGCTGGATTGTTGTTCCATCGGTTGAGAAATCGGGGAAATGTTTTGGAGCCAACTTCAAAGGATGGCAACAAAGGGTGTTTTTCTTGTTTACCACACTTGGTATGCAGAAAATCACTAGTGAAGAACCTCCGGTGCTTGCTGCGGACATGCCATACATCGAGAAATTCATGATTGTTGAGGCATGGAAACATGCAGAGTTTCTTTGCAAAGGCTATATCTTAAGTGCTTTAGAGGATGACTTGTACAATGTGTACAGTGCGATGAATACTTCAAAAGAATTATGGGACGCACTTGAGAAGAAGTACAAGATTGAAGATGCATGCTTGACGAAGTTTGTGGTTGCCAAGTTTCTAGACTATAAATGATAGACAGCAAAACTGTGGGAACCCAAGTTCAGGAGCTTCAACTTAGTTTTCATGACCTTATTACTGAAGGTATGATCGTAAATGAAGCATTTCAAGTGGCTGCAATGATTGAAAAATCGCCTCCTTCATGGAGAGATTTCAAGAACTATCTTAAGCACAACAACAAAGAAATGAAGTTGGAAGAACTTGTGATACGTCTCAAGATTGAGGAAGACAACAAAACAGTCAAGAAGAAGTCTCGTGGAAATTCAACGATCATGGGAGCTAATATCGTTGAGGAGACTGCTAAAAAAAGTAAGAAGATGAAGAGGTCTCCCGGACAGACTAAGGAGCAGAACAAAAAGAAATTCAAGGGCAAATGTTATAATTGTGGAAATGTTTGTCACAAAACCCCTAATTGTCGTCTCTTGAAAAAGGATAAGAAGAAGGGACATTGCAACATAGTGGAGAAGAATGATAACATTGATGATTTTTGTGCAATGCTTTCGGAATGCAACCTAGTTGGAAATCCGAAGGAGTGGTGAATTAACTATGGAGCCACTCGACATGTTTGTGTTGTCAAAGAAGCATTTGTGACTTACTCTACTGATGGTCCCAAAGAAGTGTTTTCCATGGAAAATAATGGAACAACCAAGATTGAAGGTTATGGGAAAATATTCCTGAAGATGACTTCCGGCAAGGTGTTAACGCTCAACAACGTTCTTCATGTTCCTGCTATTAGAAATAATTTAGTTTCTACTTCTTTACTTGTGAAGAATGGATTCAAATGTGTATTTGTTTCTTATAAAGTTGTTGTAAGAAAGAATAAAATATATGTTGGAAAAGGCTACTTCACAGAGGCCCTTTTCAAACTCAATGTAATGGTTGTTGACAATATTTATAAAATTCTAGCTTCTTCTTATTTATTGGAGTCAAATGATTTATGTCATATTCGTTTAGGACATGTCAATTATAAAACCTTGCGAAAGTTAATTAATTTAGAAGTATTGCCTAAATTCGAGTGTAATAAATCAAAATGTCAAATATGCGTTGAATCTAAGTTTGTAAAACATCCTTCTAAGTTTGTTGAAAGGAATTCAAATCCTTTAGACTTAATCCATACTAATATTTGTGATATGAAGTCGACACCATCTCAAAGTGGGAAAAAGTATTTTATTATTTTTATTGACGACTGCAATCGATATTGTTATGTCTATTTGCTTAATAGTAAGGATGAAGCAATTGAAGCATTTAAGCAATACAAGAATGAAGTGGAGAATCAAATGAATAAAAAGATCAAAATGATTAGATGTGATAGGGGTAGAGAATATGAATATCCGTTTGCAGAAATATATTCGGAATATGGAATTATGCATCAAACTAGTACACCTTACACACCTCAATTGAATGAAATTGCGGAAAGAAAAAATCGGACATTAAAGGAAATGATAAATTCTTTATTAATAAATTTTGGATTACTGCAGATTTTGTGGGGGGAAGATATCCTTACAGCTAACCGAATACTTAACAGAGTACCCCACAGCAAAACGCAATCTATTCCATATGAAAAATGGAAAGGAAGAAAACCCAACTTGAAATATTTCAAAGTGTGAGGGAGTCTAGCAAAGGTACAAGTTCCTTTACCTAAAGGATTAAAATAGAACCAAAAATTGCAGTTTGCGTTTTCATTTGATGTCCTACAAACAGTAAAGCATGTCGATTTTTGGTTCATAAAACCGATAATCCCGAGATTCATGTTAATACGGTAATAGAATCGGATAATGCTGAATTCTTTGAAAGCATTTATTCGTATAAAACTGAATGTGAGTCGTTAAGTGAAATACCTAAACGACCTCGGGAGGAACCAAAGGAAAACTCCAAGTGTAGAGGATCTAAGGCGTAGAAAACGTCAAAGAACATCTACTTCCTTTGGACCAGATTTTGTGATATTCTTGCTTGAAAATGAGCCTCAAACTTTTAAAGCAGCTATGTTGTCTTCTGATTCAACGTTTAGTCAGTCAATAGTGAGATTCAATCAATTTTGGATAACCATACATGATAATTGTTTGATCTTCCTCCAGGAAATAAGCATTTAGGTTCAAAATAGATCTTTAAACGGAAAATGAAAGATGATGGCACTATTGACAAATATAAGGCAAGACTTGTTGTTAAATGTTATATACAAAAGGAAGGCCTTGATTACTTTGACACTTACTCACCAGTAACGAGGATAACATCTATTAGGGTGTTAGAGGCACTGGCGGCCGCGTATGGTCTTGAAATTTATCAAATGGATATTAAAACAACTTTTTTTAATGGAGAATTGAAGGAAGAGATTTACATGGAACAACCTAGGGGTTCTGTGGTTCCTGGTAAAGAAAGAAAGTGTGAAAACTTGTTAAGTCTCTTTATGGACTTAAACAAGCACCCAAACAATGGCATGCCAAATTTGACCAAACAATGTTGGCAAGTGAGTTTAAAATAAACGAGTGTGAAAAATGTGTTTACATAAAAAACACTCCAGTTCATGAAGTCATTGTTTGTTTATATATTGATGACATGTTGATAATGAGCAAAAGTATGACATATATAAATGCTACTAAGTGCATGTTGGCTAGAAAATTCGACATGAAAGACTTAGGAGTTGCTGATGTAATCTTAAGAATCTTAGCATTATCATAGTTTCACTACATTGAAAAAATACTTGACAAGTTCAAGTATTTGGATTTCAAAATTTCCAAGACTCCAATTGATGTGAGTCATGCACTTCAAAAGAATGAAGGTGAAAGTGACTCACAACTGGACTATGCAAGAGTATTGGGATGTTTGATGTATATCATGAATTGTACTCGACCAGATATAGCATGTGCTATTAGCAAACTGAGTTGGTTTACAAGTAATCCCAATCAAATACATTGGATGGCAATGAAACGAGTTTTGGGGTATCTGAATCATACCCAAAATTATGCTTTGCATTATAACAAATATCCCTCCATGATCGAGTAATATAGTGATTCAAATTGGATCACCGGACCATATGAAGTTAAATCCACGAGTGGATATGTTTTCACAATTGGGGGTTGAGCAGTGTCTTTGAAATCATCCAAAAACGTGCATCGCCCGTTCTACAATGGAATCTTAATTCATATCTTTAGATAAGGCCGGTGAAGAAGTTGAATGGCTCCAAAATTTCATGGAAGATATTCCATTTTGGCCCAAACCTTTGGCACCTATTTGTATACATTGTGGTAGTCAAGCGGCAATAGACAGGGCACAGAGCATTATGTATAACGAAAAATCTCGTCATATACGACGGAAACACAATACCGTCAGACAACTACTCTCTAGTTGTGTTATCACAATTGACTACGTAAAGTCAAGAGATAACGTGTCAGATCCTCTTACGAAAGGCCTATCTAGAGAGGCAGTTGAAAGATCATCAAAGGGAATGAGGTTAAGGCCTACGACAAGTCATCATTGCGGTAAATCTCAAGCAGACTGGAGATCCCAAGAGCTAGGTTCAAAGAGATCAAACAAAGTTATGAATGACGGTTCAACATTTTCAAATAACTCAACCCATTCTCGTGATGAAGACAATGTTAAAAAATCGAGGTAAAGCATTAAGGCTTTTTGATGAGTCAATAAAGCTTAAAACCTTTTAATGATTTGCTAAGTCTTGCAGGATATGACCAGATAGTGCGTCAATAGGATTACACGTTTAGGAATCACCTATGTGAGTGTGAAGTGTAAGTCACTTCAAGGGGAATGAAAGTAAAGGCCCGTTCTCTAAGCACTCATGAAACCAGGCGGTATTTATGGCTGAAACGAACACAACTGTGAGAATCACAGATGGTTAAGGATTGATCGTGTGACTTATTTTGTCTAGGTATACAACAAATCTCGACGTTTCAAAGATATCAAATCTACCGATTGACCGAGTATATCCGATATAAGTTCACTATGGAAAGTTCAAAGGGAAACCTACTTATCCAAATGTAATTAATTCTTGCATGTAAAACATACACGCGTCCGTGCATTCCTTTATTTTATCGTCATTCCCAATTCATGTGGGGAATTGTTGGGCTTTTAAGCTTGGTGTAGCTTAAAGAGGGTGAATGGGAAATGGAGGGAAAATTAAATATTTGAGTTTCCCTCCTTGGCAAAGGGAAATTATCCCATATTGGAGGAAAAAAGACTTTTGATGGGTATATATACAATTGCTCTTCTTCTAGCTCTTTAAGAGTTAAGAAGAAGGCAAGCCTCACGTTGTTGCCGTCGTCGCTCGCTCGGATCGACTTCGGCATTTTGGAAAATATCCCTTTCAACTAATTAATTAATTAAGTAAATTAATCAATCCGGAATAACCCATGACCCGCGATCCAGTCCGATCCGTTTTCTTTCCCGGATTATTTTAAATTTGTTTGTTGTTTCCCACAATATTCTCACATGTTCCAACAACTATGGATGTTCTAAAGGTTGCAAACCTTTTCAAAAACAGTGTCAAATGGTCTATAAATATGCCTTAAATCCCAGAATTTTTGCTTACTAAAGTTTCTTATTATTTTCTTCAACTTCTGCACAATAGTTTCCAATGTGTTTTACGGCCATTGAGTGGTTCGAAGTTCACCCGATATTTTTGTACCAATAAGTTGGTGAGTTAAATCGTTCTATCCTGGGAGGATAATATTCCAACACCTCGGGTACTTAAGGGGAATAATTTCCTTAAGGACACAATGTGCATTCAGTTGGCTCGATTTATTCCTATACTGTTTTACAGAATTTATTTCGTTAAATTGGTGTTACTAACTTTCTGTTTCTATTTATATTTCAGAAAGTTTAATGGTTTAATTGTTTATTACAGTAATACAGATTGAATAACACATTCTTCATATTGCTGGTGTGTGATATCATAAAACAATGGCAAACGACACAATCTATCCAAACATTTTATTCATCAAATGATACAGTACAATACAATACTATATGATACATTATGAAACGACATGTAATAACCATCCAAACAATGCATTAGTATGTTTATTAAACAAAGTTTCCATCAACTTCCTTTAAATCACCTTATTTTTACACCATCAATATATGGATCTTTAAAACTCAATTCAAAAGCCCACCATTAGAAGCCGCCTAAGCTAAACATTGTTGTTTATACCACAAATTAATGAATCATTACCAATTATAGGAGATTTAGCAGCAAGTACATCCAATGTTTCCTTCTTCAACAGGAAAAAGAAGGAAAGCTTTTGTTTCAATGGCAAAATCTAGACTGGTACATCGAAGCTACTACTTAAATTAGAAAAACAATTGTTTAACTGCTTCATGGCGTATAATTGGCCACAAAGTTTAAAGGAGTGACGGATTTATGATATAAAGAGACGGATTTAGGATCTGAACATTATAGTTTCAAATTCATCATTTTACTAAGGTCTACATATATGATTTATAGAGTTTGAAAACTATTATTTCTACTTGCTTAACGAATCTTTTAGAACAAATACAAAGACCGATCCAAAGTGACTGACTTCGAATGAACGCATAAGTTTAACGGTATAATCGTCCCTATTAATAAATACCAAAAAGTTACGCTGTAAACTTGTATGGGACAAACAATTATCTTTGATATGATTAAACCGTATTAGAATTGAGAAGGCCTCCAAGGACTGCCACGTGTCACCAGTACGACATGGCAGGTAACCAAGGAGCTAGAACTAAGGTGACATCCTCGGCAAACACATGAACTCTAACAACGGGAGTTATGAAATTTTGGGTGATGATGTGACGCATACTGCCTTCCCCAGACGCGAGAGGTAGCCTCCCCCCACTGTAGCACAACAAAACGAATGAAAAAGGGGCCTCCACGTCCACAGGAGAAGGGACACCACTGGTTATGAAAAAGCTCCTCGAAGCGTGATTGACCAATACATTAGTAAGCGTGCTCAACAAACAGGCTCCATGCACGGCCATAGAGACCGCGAGAGCCCATTCAGTACGGTAAGGAGACGAACAAGGCGATCAACCAGAACCTCCAACGCCAGGTATAACTCATAATGTTGCTGACAGTACATGTGACATCGTCCTCGCCGCCGTTCTAGAGAATGGAAGAAATGGAGAATGAGAACAAAACACTCAGAGACCAAATGAAAGAACACCAAGAACGAGTCGACAAGATACCAGGCGTCCCAAAGCTACTGCCGATGAGGGACGTCGGTAGGTTCGTAGAGCAGTTTTATAGCAAGGAAGTAACCTCACATTACATACCAAAGACCTTCTAAATTCCACCATATCAACGGATATACGACGGAACAACCGGCCCCGAAGATCATGTGACTCATTACGTCACCATTGTGAAGGGCAACGACCTAACCAAGGAACATATGTCCTCTATTTTGCTGAAGAAATTTAGCGAAACCCTCACTGGAGGGGCATTAACATGTTATCCATAACTAACAGCCTGCTCCATAGAAACATTCGAAGAAATGGCCGATAAGTTAGTGACGACACATGTCGGGGCCAAGAAAGCCGAAACAAGAGTAAATGAAATCATCGCCGTCAAGAAATCCCTAAGAGAGGGAATAAGGGAGTTCCTCGCCAGATTCGACAAGGTAAGTATGACCTTACCAAATGTATCCGAAGGGATGGCAGTCCTAGCCTGACAGAACAGGTTGAGCGGAGATGGTTCAAGAGCGACCAGAAAGCTGCTGACTTGGTTGATGAAGTACACTCCGACCATTTGGGATGAAATCCATAATGCCTATTATGCCGATGTCAGGGAAGATGATGAAAACCTTAACGTGCAAACCTGGCGGCCTATCTCGCTAAAAGCCGAACCCAGGAGAGAACAAATAGATAACATGAGAAAGGATCACCCAATCTCACGGCCAAACAGAGAACCACACCAACCTTACGTCAGGGCCCCCGTCCCTCCTTCCTCCCGCTATGATAAGAGTCTTTCTAAGCCGAGAATGGGGACTCACAACAATGAGAGAGATATGCCTCCCCTATTATCTGCTCACAACTTTTGTGTTTCACAAACATAAATAATATACGCCCTGGAGAAACTCGAAACAAAGGTGTAGTTGCCGCCAAAGATGAGGTCCGACCCAAGTACTAGATAGTTCGACACCCTCTGCGAATTCCACCAAGAACGCGGGCACAAGACAGAAGATTGCATCACCATGAGGTAAGAAGTTGTGAACATGTTGCAACAAGGGCACCTCAAAGAGTTTCTGAGCGACAAGGGGAGGAACACCTTCGCCAGAGGTCGAGAATGTCAAGGCCCGCCGAAGTCACCCTCACCAGCTCGTACCATCAATATAATTATTGGCGGCAACGAAAATGCCTCCATCAACGACATCAAATTCACTTCCACTCACAAGCTAAAAAGATCTATCACCAACAAACGGTATGACGGACTCGAAGAAAGTATCATCTTCGACGAGTTAGATGCCAACAATTTGATTTTCCCTCACAATGATGCTCTCGTCATTACATTATGAATTTTAGATACTGATGTCAAACGTATCATGGTAGACGATTGGAGTGGAGCGTGCATTATCCATCCCCACATCCTCGCCCAGTGAGACTCGAGGACAAGATAGTGCCACGCTGCATCACACTAACCGATTTTAATAATGTAGTTGAACGAACATCGGGAGAAATTACACTCTTTTCGTCCTTGCAGGCAGCATAACTCTGGATACAACGTTCCACATCATGGATTAGGCCACCGCATACCATGCCATTGTAGGACGGCCATGTATACATCCCATGAGAGTCGTCACCTCCAGCCTATACCAAGTGATCAAGTTCCCAACACCTTGGAGAATATTCAACATACGAGGAGAAAATCGCACTTCCCCAGAATGCTACCACATCTCCTTAAATAGAACGACAACCCAGCAAAAGAAAGATAAGGAAAACGAAGCATAACAATCAACAAGGTCGAGGTCGACACAAGTAGAGACTAGGGACGTCATCATGGATCCCGAAACATTAAATTACGCAGACTCGACTATAGAGGACCTCAACCCCGTCTAATTAGATCCCAACGACCCCAGCAAGAAGGCCTACATTGGCTGCAAACTCCGAGAACCGGGTAAATTTAGCCAATTTTTAATAACTAACGTAGATTTATTTGCCTTCAGCCAAGCAGATATACCAGGCATCCCCAAGGAGATCGCCACACACAAATTGAATGTCGACCCATTCAATCCCCCGGTAAGGCAGGTCAGACAAAAGTTCAACCCCACCATCAATGATGTCGTCCACGAGGAGGTAGAGAAGCTATTAGAAAATGGCTTCATCAAGGAGTCTAAATACCCCAAGTGGATAGCCAACGTGGTGATGGTCAAAACGAAAAACGGGAAATGAAGGATGTGTGTAGACCAACTCACCGATGCAACAGCCAGGCGTGAGTTGCTATGTTTCCTAGATGCATACTTGGGCAATAACTAGATACTCATGGAAGAAGAGGACCAGGAGAAAATCAGATTCATCACCCACAAAGGAACATATTGTTATAGGTTCATGTCGTTCGGGTTGAAGAACACAAAAGTCAACTATCAGAGACTCGTCAGACGAATGTTCAAAGACCAACTCGGTAAGACCATGAAGGATATATCGACGACATGCTGGTCAAATCGGTAAGGACAGAAGTCCATATCGACTACTTGAGGGAAGCTTTTAATATACTAAGACAGTATGGGATGAAACAAAACCCAGAGAAATGTGTATTTGGCAAAGTATCGGGAAAATATTTAGGTTTCTTAGTGTCACAACGAGGGATCGAAGTCATCCCAAACAAAATCAAAGCTATCGACGGGATACCTGAACAACTGACTACTAAGAAGCATGTCCAATGGTTGACTGGTCGAATCACTGCCCTATCAAGATTTATCTCGCGGTCATCCGATAACTATCATAGATTTTTCGGCGTACTCAAAAAGGATAACAACCTAGAGTTGACACCCGATTGCGTACAAGTTCTGCGAAAACTAATGGCGTATATGTCGTCACCACCTATGCTCTTGAAGATCGAACCTGGGGAACACCTCCTCGTCTACCTCTCCGTTTCGATGTGGTAGTAAGTGCAGTCCTTGTCCGAGAAAATAAAGGTACGCAATCTCCTCTTACATAAGCAAAACACTCGTCGACGCCTAGACGAGGTACCCACACCTCGAGAAACTAGACCTAGCACTGGTCGTAGCTTCACAAAAGCTTCGACCCTATTTCCAATGCCACCCTATCTCGGTCCTTACCATCTTTCCTTTAAGAAGCATTTACATAGACCCGAATTATCAGGGAGGCTGTCCAAGTGGGCCATCGAGCTAAGCGAGCACGATATCATATATCAACCTCGAACAATGATAAAGTCGCAAGTGTTTACCGACTTTGTCGCATACTTCAGCGCAAAGATAATTCCTAAGGTCGAGAAGGAAGCCGCTCAAGCTTCTCTTCAAACACAAGACCTATGGGCCTTATATATTGATGGCGCATCCAATGCTTCTGGATCTGGACTGGGAGTCGTACTCAAGGTCCCTACGGTGAAGTAATTCGCCAGTCCACAAGACGCCCATGTATGAATAACAACGAGGTCGAGTATGAATTCGTAATTGCAGGGTTGAGACTAGCACTCAAATATAGGGCAAAGCAGTTGAAACTACATTGTGATTCACAGCTCTTAGTCAACCAAGTCACATGGACTTTCCAAGTCAAAGAACAAAGGTTGGAAAAATGTCAAATCGAGATCTGTAAGTTGCTGCCCAATTTCGATGAATGTAAACTCGACCAGATCCCGCGCGCCCAGAATGTCGAAGCGGCTGCCTCGCCAAATTGGCCGCAGCCACCAAAAGCATCACAACCGGGGATAAAAGTGTAGTGTACCTCCTCAACTTATTGTTAGACCAAATCAAGGTAAGATCTATAAGTTTAACTTGGGACTAGCACAACTGTATTATCATCTACTTGTAGGATGGCGTACTCCCAAGCGACAAAAATGAAGCTAAAAAACTAAAGAATGCAAGTAGCTATACACAACCTATTTCATAATGACTTATACAAGAGAACATACGGAGGCCCTCTGGTGAAGTGTTTGGGTCCAAGAAGAAGTCCATGAAGTTTAACTTGGGACAGGCACAATTGTATCATCACCTACTTGTAGGACGGAACACTCCCAAACAACAAAAAGGAAGCTAAAAAACTAAAGAATGCAGCCAGCCATACACAAATCGAGCACTCATTAGGTGCCTCATACGGGTAGGATACTACTGGCCCACCATAAAAAAGACGCCTCAGAAATTGTGAAGAAATGCGAACAATGTCAGAAATACGCCCCAATAATTCATCAAGCAGGCAAACATATTCACTCAGTCAAATCTCCATGGGCGTTTATCAAGTGGGGAATGGACATCGTGGCCCC
The DNA here is from genome assembly GCA_005239495.1 of Nicotiana undulata. Classification (NCBI taxonomy): domain Eukaryota; kingdom Viridiplantae; phylum Streptophyta; class Magnoliopsida; order Solanales; family Solanaceae; genus Nicotiana; species Nicotiana undulata. Next base: position 49,932 of record ML249908.1, read on the forward strand.
TCTTGGGGGGGGGGGGGCGAGGTAATGTAAGATTCCTTTTAGTTTTAACTGACTATTTCTCTAAATGTGTCGAAGCAGGAGTGTTCGCCCAAATACGCGAACAATAAGTAATAGCCTTCATATGGAAAATCATCATCTATCGATTCACCCTACCCAAGGAGATAAGCTGCGACAACGAACCCCAATTCACGGGAAAGAAAACCGCCAAATTCCTCGAGAAATGGTACGTTAAGAGGATACTTTCAACCCCTTATGACCCAGCGGGCAACACATAGGCATAATCCTTCAACAAATCCATATTAAACATCATGAAGAAAAAATTGGAAAAAAGCCAAGGGATTATGGATGGAAATACTCCCAAAAATATTATGGGCAAAGACAAGCATATGAGAGACACCCTATTCTCTGGTCTATGGAATAGAAGCAGTTATACCAGTCGAGGTCAGAGACCCCAGCCTAAGGTACTCCAATGTAAGTGGCACCATCAATGCCGAGAGTAGAAGGAAAAAGCTCAATAAGATTGACTACCGAAGAGACATGGCGTACATGAGAATGGCCGCCCAAAGGTAGCAAGCAGAACTATACTATAACAAAAAGGGCAATGGTTCGGCCGCTCAAAGATGGGGATTACGTACTCAAAGCCAAAACCAAAGCAAAAAAGAGATCTACGAGAAGAAAAACCAGGAACAAACTAGGACAAATCGTACAAAATTATAGACAAAGCAAACACGGGGTCCTTCCAACTAGAGAAAATGGAAGGAAAACAGTTACCAAACAAATGGAACATCAGCCACCTCAAATACTTCAACTTCTAAAAGAAGAAACGCCCCCCAAAGTCGTACTCTTTTTCACTCGCTAGAGTTTTATCCCATTAGGGTTTTCTCAAGGAGTTTTTTAATGAGGCGACAGAAGGGACGTTTCGAGTCAAAATATGCGAACAATGGGCTGATTTCTCTTTTATTGCCTGACTCCTCAAGACTCTCCAAGTCGAACAATAAAGGGACTAGATAGATCGTGAGTGGGACTGGAATGCCAGCCAATGGCCAAAGTTTGTAACTTTCTCCAATTATGTAATCAGAGCAACAACGTCAAAGTAATAGAAACTTACGTCTATCAAAACCGCCTTAACAAAGCGTTAAGTTTGACCAAGTTCGAACAATACCTACCGGTCCTCGACCAAGATTTGACCAAAGGTTAAGATCGAACAACACCTACCAGACCTTGGCCGTGACTTAACGAAAGGTAAAGTTCGACCCCGCTCGAACAACATCTACCGGCCCTCGGCTACACCTTAACAAAAGGTTAAGTTCGACCAAGTTCGAATAACACCTACACGCCCTTGGCCGTGACTTAATGAAAGGTTAAATTTTACCACGTTCGAACAACACATACTGGCCCTCGACCATACCTTAACAAAAAACAACACCTACGGGCCCTCGGCCGCGACTTAACGAAAGGCTAAGTTCGACCACACTCGAAAAACACCTACCGACTTGGCCATGACTTAATGAAAGGTGAAGTTTGACCATGCTCGCAAAACCTACGGGCCCTCGGCCATAACTTAACGAAAGGACAAAGTTTGAGTAAGCTCGAACAAAAACATCTACCATCCCTCGGCCACATCTTAATAAATGATTATTTCAACCAAACAGAAGGTTATGTTCGACCAAGCTCGAATGACCTACCGGCTCCCCCCACGATTTAATAAAAGGTTAATGTCGATTAAGTTCGAGCAAAACCTATCAATACTCGACCGTATCTTAACTAAAGATACATACTCGATCTATATAGACGAAGGGACAATTCAGCCTATGTTTATTCAGCCCAAAAACTACGGTTAGTTAGAGGACGACAATAGAAAATATACATGAGCAAAACATACAAGTACAAAAAAAATCACGACAAATAAGAAAGGCAAAAGTGAAAGCAAAAGTCGACTTTGATATTCATAGATTAGAGTTTGTTACAAAGGCTCTTAGAGACGCCAAACGAAAATGCACAAAAAAGGTTAGAAAGGAACTACTAGTGATCGCCATCACGACCCTTAACATCCCCATCTAACCAATCTTCACCAACATCACCACCCTGACCATCGACACCATCACCGTCACGGCCTCCGGTATCCTCTTCATTCTCACCCTGAGGGTAAATAATATCATAACAAGCATCCTCCTAAAGACAATCTATGGCATCCTCTCCATCCTTGTCCTTATCCACATCCTCATCCTCCTAGCCAGACCGAGGTGTAGCAGGGTCGTAGCCACAAGCAAGATAAGCTTCGCGAGCCTTGACACGAGTATCCTCAAAGGTCGCCCTAGAAATGAAGACCGTCGCAAGGGACGTTGGGAAAGCTAGAAGCATTAGACAAAGAAGGCTGCGCAAGCAGTTAGTCCTTCTCTACCTCAAAAGCAGCAACTCAATCATAAAGATCGGAGGTTTCCTTTTCCGACTCCTCGATCCTTGATAAGTGGAGATTTTGACTACTTATTAACCTTTTAGCTTTTGTTTTAGTCTAAAAGCGCTTAATTGTGTTCCCGAAAAACTGATAGAATATGCTTAATTGCAGAGTGATGGAAGATGAGCTCCCAAGATGAAATCCACTTCAAGAAGGAGTAATCAGAACTTAAGAACCAAAATAACACAAAATCTCAAAGTACGGGCCACAGAATACCATCTGCGGCCATAGGTCATGAAGCAATTCCATCAAAGAAGGTTGAAAAATGCGGATCGCACATGAAATTGTGCGGCCACAGAAATTGTGTAACAGCAAAAGTTCAGAGAACCTGCATCGCAAGTTCAACAAAAGTGCAGACCGCACAATTATTGTGCAGTCGCAGAAGAACAGCTATGCGGCCGCAACCATATTTGTGGGGACCACTAATGAGCAAGGTGCGGCCACATACACATTTTTGCGGACCGCATAAAGAGAGAAGTGCGGCCGCAGTTCAGAATTATGCTGCCGCAAGTTTCCAATCCGGTTAGGCTGAAGTAAAGTGTGGACCGCACATGGAATTGTGTGGACCGCACATGGAATTGTGCTGCCACAGAACATCTGAAAGGGCATTTTTGTATGAAAATTCCAGCACTGTATAAATAGAAGAGTTTCACTTTTTTAGGTTAGCTTTTGACATCAACAACCACTTTACACGGTTTCTTTTGCTCTTTTAAGTATTTCTTTTTGTTATTTTGAGCTTTTGGAATATTGATTTCATCATTTTAATTATTAATATGGGTTTAATTATCACTTCTTCTTCTTCTTCTTCCAATTTAATCATGAGTAGCTAGATTTTCTCTAGGGTTGTGACCCAACACTAGTGTTTATTGTTTGTTTATGGGTGGGTGTTGATTATCTAGCCTAGTTGTTGCTTTTGTTTGAAGAATTAATGGTTGCAAACATTTTCATGCCTATTTGACTTGTTCTCTACTTGAGAAAGAGAGACTTAGACTAGGAAAACATGTATAGCAAGAAATTGGGCCAATCAAGAGATTGATAAGACCAATTAAAGGGTTGAACCTAGAGATAGTAAAATCCGACTTGAGCTTATTATCAACTGTTTTGTTCAATAACTTTTTGGACTTGAGAAAGCCAAATTGGGAAAAATGACTCTCCGACCGAGAGTTATTGAGTGGGTACTTGAGCATTGATAGCTATAATACGCCCCAACCAATGAAACAAGCTTTAAAGTTTATAATCCATTAGGCCAACACCTAGGTGAAGGTCATAGCCTTAGGACCTATATATCATTTGAAAAGTAACCTAAAAAAATAATATCATAGTTTCATTGGTTAAATCGAAATCTTAGTTTAATTTAGATTTCCAAACAAAACCAATTATTGCGGAAGTGCAAATTTAGATATACAAACTCACGCACTAAGATATATACTGCTAACACCCATTCATATAGCTCCCTACGAAATTAGACCCCGACTCTTGTTGGGTATTACTATTGCATCGATCGCTTTCATATCCTCAAATAGAGGAGTGAAATTAGACGAGATCAATTTTCGGGACCATTGTCGGGGAGCTAAAAACGGTGTTAGCTATATATTTAGGTGTGTTTTTCGAGTATCTTATTTTCCTTCCTTGTTACTAACGTGTGAGTATTGTAGGTGCAATCATGGAACACAACAACTTCGAAAACATAGACGTGGGGGATGTGGACGTTGATGATGATGCAATGGATGAGGTCCCTCTTGAACCTCAAGCCAATAGACGAGGTTGAACGCCTCAAGACAATGTACCCGTCCACCCTCACCTCCACCACGAGCGGCTCCACATCGGGTGTTACCGAATGAAGGGTATGCAAATGCTATAGTCTCATCACGTATTAGGGCGGAAAACTTTCAACTAACCAACGTGATGCTCACTTTGCTCGAGCAACGAGGATTCTTCACCGGTGCACCGGGTCAAAATTCATATAAACACTTGAAGGGGTTCGTTGATACGTGTTGGGGGAGCAAAAAATCAAATGTCTTTGAGGATTCTTTGAGGCTAAGGATTTTTCCCTTCTCTTTACGGGGGAACGTTTGCCAAATCATTCCATTCGTACTTGGGATAAACTAGCGGAGAAATTTATTTCAAAGTACTTCTCTCCCGAGGGCATGGCCATTCTTCGGGATTAAATTCTAGCATTCAAGAAAGAGCCTGATGAACAACTACACGAGATATGGGAAATATATAGGACAATGGTGAATGAGTGCCCCAATAAGATATGACGGAGAACATGATTCAACAAACTTTCTATCGGGGGATCAATACCACCAACCAATATGTAGTGAATCAACTTGCCGGTGGGAACTTCATGACTATGCCTTTTGCAGAGGCGTGTGATATTTTGGATGATATGGCAGATACTTCGTCAGTGTTGAAATCTAGAGGTAATGTTCCACAAGGTGATCCAAATGTGATTATTCTTCATAAAGAGATACATGACCATGGGAAAGCCATAACAAAGTTGACAACCACCATGAACCAATTGGCAAAGGCTCAACTTCAACAAGTTCAAAACCCGAGGCAAGTCAATGTTATGGAGGGAATCATATGATGGTAAACAAAAGAAGAACAAAAGGTCCACAAGTGCAACAAAGAGTGGACAATTTTGTGCAAGATGATAATGGATATGATCAAGGTGATTCTTACAATGATCAAGTAGAAGAGGTGCAATATGTGAACAACTTTCAAGGGCAAAGAAACAACTTACAAGGCCCTAGTCAACAACAATGGAGACCTTCAAATAACCAAGGCAATTGGAATTGTAACAACCAAGGTAATTGGAATAGTGGAAACAATCAAGGCAATTGGAACAACAACAATCAAGGCAATTGGAGTGGAAGCAATAACCAAGGGAATTGGAAAATTAATAATAACCAAGGCAATTGGGGAGGAAACAACCAAGGCAGGTAGAAAAAGAACCAAGGAAATCAGGGGTCGAGGTTTCAAAGGCCCCCCGATGTATCAACAACCGAACAACCCACCTCTTTATCCTTCTCGTGGTCGTAGTTCCTCCAACGATGAAATGGTTCGTATTGGGAACATGTTCAAGAAAATGATGGAGAAGAATGCTGATTCCGCTTCCCAACCTGCTTCACACAACACATCAATCCGAAACTTAGAAGTGCAAATGGGTCAAATATCTTAAGCTTTAAATTCTCGTCCTAAGAGGGCACAACCAAGTGATACGGTGGTGAACCCGAATGGTGGGAACCATACGGGGCATGCTATGTACGTTACTACAAGAGGTGGGAATGCACCTACCTTAAGTCAAAGGCAACTCATGGAAGATGAGAAAGTCGTAGAAGAAGAGGAGATCCCGAACAATGTTGTGCAAGCAAATGATGAAGTGCAGATTGATATTGATGACATAGAGGAAGAGACTCAAGAGGATGTGAACCCGTCTAGGGATTATATGATTAACATACTGGAACTGGTAGTGCTAAAAGCTAAATCACCATTTCCTAAGCCACCTCCTCCTATCCTCAAAGGCTTGCCAAGAAAAATGGCGAGAATCAATTCAAGAAGTTCATTGATATGAAGAAGATCCCGGTTCTTTTACAATTCCTTGTACCATTGGAAGTGTCGAGTTTGCAAAATCGCTTTGTGATCTTAGGACGAGTATCAATTTTATTCCCTATTCGGTTTTCAAGACATTTGGAATTAGGCAACTAAGACCTACATATATGAGATTACAAATGGTCGATTGTACAATGAAGAGGCCATTGGGGGTGATTGAGGATGTATTGGTTCGAGTTGAGAAGTTCATTCTCACGGCAGATTTATTTTATTCTTGATTGTGAAGTGGACTATGAGGTGCCGATTATTCTTGGTAGACCTTTCCTTGCTACGGGGAAGGCTTCTATTGATATGTAAGCTGGAGAACTCACTTTTCGGGTGGGTGATGAAAAAGTGGTGTTCCATGTGTGCAATCTATGAGGCAATCGAATAGTAATGAAGTGTGTTTGTTCGAGGACTTGGTGACCGATGTGATTATTGATTATAAAAGTGCCACGATTAATGTGGATGACATGTTGGATGCCGTTTTGCTCAATTTTGATGATGATGAGATGGATGGCTTCATGGAATGTGTTAAATTCTTTGCAAGGGATGAGTTCGTACAATTATGTACCTCAGAAACTTTCCTTGGATCTTGAGAATAGGAGAACTCCTCCAACAAAACATTCAATTGAATAGCCTCCTATCTTGGAGTTGAAGCCATTACCTCCACATGTATGAATTCCTTGGCCCTTGCTCTACTTTACCGGTTATTCTTTCCTCTTGTTTGACTAATGTACAGGTTGACTCTACATTGGCGGTGCTCTACAAGAGAAAGAAATCTATTGGGTGGAATTTGGCAGATATTCGGGGAATAAGCCCCGTATTTTGCATGCACAAGATTAATTTTGAGGAAGATGCCAAACCCTCCATAGAACATCAAAGGAGACTGAATAAATCCATGCAAGACGTGGTAAAAAAGGAGATCATAAAGTGGTTAGATGTCGGGGTTGTCTACCCCATTTCTGACAGTTCGTGGACTTCTCCACTGCAATGTGTTCCGAAGAAGGGGGCATAAATATGGTCACCAATGATAAGAACAAATTGATTCCAACAAGAACAGTGACCGGGTGGAGAGTGTGTATGGACTATCGGAAGCTAAACAAAGTCACAAGGAAAGACCCTTTCGCACTACCCTTTCTTGACCAAATGCTTGATAGGTTGGCCGACCAGACGTTCTATTGCTTTCTAGATGGATATTCGGGCTACAATAAAATCCTTATTGCCCCGGATGATCAAGAGAAAACAACTTTCACTTGTCCCTATGGCACTTTCGCCTTCAAACGGATGCAATGCACGGACAACCTTTCAATGGTGTCTAATGACGTTCTTTATGGATATCGTAAAGGACTACCTTGAAGTCTTCATGGATGACTTTTCGGTAGTTGGGGATTCCTTTGATGACTGCTTGGAATATTTGGATAAGGTATTGGCAATATATGAAGAAACAAACTTGGTGTTGAACTGGAAGAAATGCCATTTCATGGTTGAGGAGGGTATTATCCTTGGCCACAAGATTTCAAAGACGGGAATAGAGTTCGGCAATGCGAAAAATAGAGGTGATTTCTATACTTCCACCTCCAACATCCGTGAAGGGCGTGAGAAGTTTCTTGGGTCATGCGGGGTTCTACCGGCGCTTCATAAAGGATTTTTCCAAAGTGGTGAACCCCTTGTGAAAGCTTTTGGATAAAGATGCTAAATTTCACTTCAATGATGATTGCATGAGAGCATTTGACTTGCTCAAGTTCAAGTTGACAACTACTCTCATTATCACCGCTCCTAATTAGAGTATTCCTTTTGAGCTCATATGTAATGCTAGTGATGTAGAGGTTGGAGCAGTTTTGGGGCAACGTATCAACAAGATTTTTCATCCAGTCTACTATGCTAGTAAGACCATGAATGATGCCCAAGTCAATTACACCGTTACCAAAAAATATCTCCTTGCCATTGTGTTTGCTATTGAGAAGTTCTGCCAGTACTTGATGGGTGCAAACGTGATTGTCCACACGGATCATGCGGCACTTCGTAATCTTATGAGCAAGAAAGATTCCAAAGCCCGGTTGATTAGATGTGTGATTTTGTTTCAAGAATTTGATATAGACATCCAAGACCGAAAAGGAAGTGAAAACCAAGTGGCGGACCACTTATCTCATTTAGAGGAGGAGGGGAGGCCGCATGATGGCTTGAAATCAATGACTCTTTCCCCGATGATCAACTATTGGCTATTTTAATGAATGAGGTGCCATGGTTCGCGGATCTAGAAAATTTTCTTGTAAGTGGTATCATCCTAGATGAGTTCTCTTCAAACTAAAGGAAGAAGCTCAAATGGGATTTTCAAGACTATTTTTGGGATGGATCGTACCTTTTCCAGATTTATACGGATGGAGTGACTAGACGATGTATGCCGGATGAGGAACAATGTGAAATTCTTGGAGCTTGTCACTCTTTTCCTTATGGTGGTCACTATGGCGGAGCAAGAACGACGGCTAAAGTGCTAGGTTTCGGTTTCTATTGGCCCACTGTCTACAATGATGCAAGTGATATGGTGAAAAGATGTGATGAATCCCAACAGGCCGGTGGAATCTCAAAGAAGAATGAAATGCCTCTCACTGCCATTTTGGAGATTGATATCTTTGATGTGTGGGGTATTGACTTCATGCGTCCCTTTGTGAGTTCTTGTGGAAACACCTACATCTTGGTCGCGGTTGATTATGTGTCTGAATGGTTGAGGCCGTTGGTCTACCCAACATTGAAGCAAGAAGTGTTGTGGCATTTTCGAAGAATAATATTTTCACAAGATTTGGTACTCTGCAGGCTATTGTAAGCGATGGGGGGAGGGGTCGCATTTTTGCAACAAATCTTTTGACACCTTGCATATCAAGTATGGTGCCACTCATAAAGTTACAACTCACTATCATCCTCAAGCTAGCGGTCAAGTGTAAGTCTCCAACCGGGAGATACAGAGTATCTAGTCCAAAACAGTGAATGCTAACCGGACGGATTGGTCAAAGAAGCTTGATGATGCACTATAGGCTTATCATACTGCTTTCAAAACTCCTATCGGGATGACTCCATACCGGTTGGTGTTTGTAAAAACTTGTTATATTCTGGTGGAACTCAAGCACAAAGCCATGTGGGCTTTAAAGAAGTTAAATCTTGATTGGGATGCAGCCGCTAACTTGCGGGTTCCACAATTGAATGAATTAGATGAGTCTCGGTACCATGCATATGCAAGTTCGTCTTTGTACAAAGAGAGAATGAAGTACCTTCATGAAAAATACATCCAAAACAAGGAGTTCAAGGTGGGCAATCTTGTCTTGTCGTTCAACTCATGATTGAAGATGTTTTCCAGAAAAATGAAATCCAAATGGAGTGGTCCCTTCGAATTTGTGGGTGTGACACCTTTTGGTGCATTGGACTTTGAAAAAATGATAAGGTATCCTGAGTCAATGGTCACCGGGTGAAGAATTATTTGGGATAAGTTGATGATGGCCACGTGGTGGCAGCAATTCATTTGAAGTGATGGTAATCTGCGTCGTGTCGCGGCGTTAAATCAGGAGCTTCTTGGGAGGCAACCCATATTTATTTTCTTTTACTCTTTTTCTTTTATTGATAGGTGTTATCTTGTGCTAACTAGTTTTGAAGTGTGTTGTAGGAATGAGTGTGCGTTGCAAGAACTGTGCTCAGAATAATTGGCTAACTAAGGAAAAATGTGAACCACACAATTTTAAATGCTACAACAGAAGGCAATTGCGGCAGCACAATTCTTGTGCGGACCGCACAAATTGAGATGGAAAATGAAAACTCTTTGAAGTTTGTTTGTTAGAGAAATAGAAAAAGTGCGGCCGCACAACGAATTTGCGGTGTGCACCAAAGTCTGCAGCCGCATAGCTAAATTTGCGCACCGCAGATCATCAAAGAAAAGTGAACCTCCAGGTGACAAAGTGCGGACTGCAGAAGGAATTCTGCGGCCGCACGCGTCTCATTTGTCCTTAGCCAGATCCATTTTGTATAAACAGTAATGCTAAGGCTATTGTACAAACATTTCATTCTCTGAGCACTAAAAAAAGGGGCTAAAACTTTGCCCATATCTGTTCACTCATCTACCACCCAGATACGCATATGTGATCATTCCTTAACATTGCTTCATCACTGGTATGTTCAAATCATTATAGGATTCTTTAATTTTCTTAGTTTAGTTTACAATTTGTTAGTTATTTTAGACCATTTCTCATTAGAACTCAATTTTCTATCCATATGGGTTTTAAATTGTGTTTGGTCAACTCCTTATTTCTATTTGGGGAATCGGTAGCTCGATTATCATGTTTAATTGTTGTTACCATGTTCAATTTGTGCATAAATGGAAACCCTTAAGGAATCTTCCCGATCTAATTTTGAAATCTGTGCCAGCACAAGAAATTGTGCAGTTCGCAGAAGTGTTGACTAGGGTAGTTGGTGAGGCAATAATGTGCAGACCGCACTTGCAATTGTGCGGACTGCAATAATCTCATTGCGACCGCAGAAAAGTGTGTGTGCCCATAGGTCTGGCCCATCTCTGTCTTCAGAGAGTTTCTATTTTGAGGTACTCATAGTGCGGTGGAACTAACAATTGTGCGGACCGCAGTTTTGGCTCCGCGACTGCAAGTTCAAATAGTGTGGTCCATACAACCCAGGCTGTGGCCGCACTTGCAATTGTGTGGATCGCATTTCCCCACCCTACAAACATGTTTTGTTCTGTGAATGTCTATTTATCTTCACTTGAACTAGAACTGACTCCTAGTGTTGTTTGTTACATAAAATGGTTAGATCACGAGGTCGAGGTGATACATCAAAGGAGGGGGGTGAACCTTCCATAGGCATAGGCAAAAGCAATTTACCCCTCGCCCTCCAAGGGTAATCAGTAAGAAAGCCACAACAGGCTAAGAAAAACAATCCAAACCCTCTAAATTTAGTTCATATGCTCCATCTCGGAAAGCGTCAGAGGGTGACTCATTGCAAGAGAAGCCTTCTGTTAATCACAGCCACAATAGCCACATGGCATATACCAACTTAGAGACGAGCCTTGCTCCTCTGAGAGCACTTCTGAGGGTTCGGAAGGTGACAACCATGCTTCAGAGCCCTCATCCACACATGCCCCCGACACACTTGCTACTCAACTGGATGTTGATGATATCCCGGATGATGCCCGAGAAGGTGATACAAGAGTTGCCGACCATGAGAGGTCGAAGAAGAAAGAGATTTGTGAATATAGGTTTGTTAGTCTGGATACTTTCACAAGCTTCCTAGAGTGGTGGCCATTGAGATCGCTCACTCTTGAGCGTCAGTTCATGATAAAAGACCTTGACAAATACATCCTGGCAGTGTTGAGATAGTTTCGGGAGCAGAAGGGGTGGATGTCGTTCACCCGAAGTGTGGTAGATGTCAAGGAATACTTGGTCCGGGAATTTTACGCCAATGTGGCACATATAAAGAAAGGGGCCAAGGTAACAAAAGTGAGAAATATAAAGGTAAGATTCGATCAGAGCAACCTGAACACGTAGTTAAGGTTTGAGGATGTGGAGCCTGTGAAATACCTGGAAAAGTTAGCACTGGGAGATGCAGTTCGACCATGGCTAGCTGAGATTCTTGCATCTCCGGGGCCGCCTCCAGCATGGATCATAATAGGGGTTCCCATTCAACGCAACACCTTATATTTTTAGGCAAATGGATGGCAAACATTCGTGTGTAGCAGACTATAATCGTGCCAAAATGAAACAAATCTTCCAATTCAGCAGGTAGTGCTAGTCGCTTCAATCATGGTCGGGTACCCAATCAATGTGAGTGTCGTGATGTCGGCGAACATGTCTGGTGTTGCCAGGCAAGGTGACACCTCATACCTGTATCCCAACACTGTCACTGTGTACCATATGGATGCGGAGGTGGAGCCGAGGAATTTTTATACCAAGGTGCGAGCGAAGAAGCCTTTATCTTGGTATTCTTTGATGGGTGGTGGAAACCCCAAGAAAAAGGATCAACCCTCTACCAGTGCATGCCAGTCTGATGAGCCCGCCAGGGTAGCTGCTGAAACAGTTGACATGCCATCTACTTCAGTAGAGCCTTCTAATGGTGAAGTAGCTATGCCTCCACCTCCTTCTTGAGGTCCTTCAGCATCATTTCCTTCCACATCGCCTTTAAAGCCGGTGCCCTGCCCACTCATCCATTATCTATGTTGCGGGTCTCCCAAACACTAGCGAGCCTTAACAACTGGATGCAGACAGCCACTGCAAAGGTTTTTGACATATCCAGTACTATTGCAACACAGTCATCCACTCCGGCACCCTAGATTCCTCCGACAGTGGAGGATACATTGAAGAAGGTATTGGAAAACCAGACCACTATCATGAACACCTTGGTAGCACATGGAGCATTGATTGAGGAGCTGGGGAAGCAGGTAAAGAAAATGAAGAAATCCCAGGCATCCAATAAATCAATTGACAGGCTGTGGAGAGATGTGACCAAGATAGCATCAGCTGGTGATCTTCCATTTGATATGCTCAGAGGGTCAGAACCACCAGCACCAGCAGCACCATCAGCACCATCAGCTCCAGTGGCACCAGCTAGCCAGTCTGAGGAGCCAGACGTGGCTGCCGACACTGTTGAGGTAGTGCGCCAAATGTTCACCAACCCAGTTACTCCCAGAGCCGATGATGATGAGATCCAGTTAGAGGAGACTGAGGGCGGTAACGCTTCTATAGACACAGAGAAGTCCAAGGTCACATAGGGAGTCTTTTTCACTCTTACCCTTCTTTATTCTTAATTTCTAAGCATTGGGGACAATATTTTTTATTCGGGGGGGGGGGGGGGGGGGGGGCGGGGGGGGGTTTTTTTCTTTTTTGGAGTATTTTTGGAGGGGGGTGAAGGGGGGAGTTTATTTGCTATTTGGATGACTTTTAGACATTACTGACAAATATTTTCTTCTTTCTCTTTATTTTGTATATATATTCTCAACGTTCTCTCTTGATGTATATATTCTCTCTTTTCCTCTCTTATTATGTATATTCATTATGCTTTCAGTAGTTTGCTTTTTAGCTTCTTTATTCTATTTTCTTATTAGTGTATGTTTAATCTAGTAGCTTCTTTTTATGTTTTAGTGAACAATAAGCCTTTGGTTTTGCATAATTCCACGATTCTTTCCAAAGGTAATTTTGTGTGAATCGGGTGACTCTTCCCAACGATGGATGGCGTGACAACATTCTTAAGGGATTGAGTTCGTTTTTGGTGTTTAGGTAAGAATAGTAGTAATAATGAATAAAAGACCTAATTGAGTCAGGCTCGAAGAGTCAAACCTGCTTCACTTGGTACCAACACACTTAACTATGTGCTTATGGTTAAAAATAAGGTTTTTGAAAAGAAATAGCTCTAGTAAGTGACCTTGTGACTCTTATGTTGACTTAGGCAATCATCGAGGGGTTTAGTTGAACCATAGTGATTTTCAATCTTGAATATGATCGTTGTGGGCCCTCAACTCTATCCTCTTTAACAATCCCGCTGCGTGAGAGGTGAGATGTTATTGTTGAAGTCCAAGTACCTGTGCGAATGGTCTAGAACTTGCCCCAAATGTGTTTCTAAGCAAAATTTAAGTTTTGCTTGGCTTGAGAAGTTATTGTAGGCTCTCCTTGACCCGTTTGAAATTTTCCATGGCCCACCAAAGTTGTTATTCCTAGTCAACCCGATTGAGCCTAAAACGTTTCTCATTTGATCACCATGTTACAAGCCTTTACCCATTTTGTTGTGACCTTCTCTTGGCACCCGAGATTTTCTTAACACTCTTGTGAAACAATTGGCTAAAAATGTAAGTTTGGGGGAGAGACGAGGAGTTTGAAAAAGGTATCAAGTCAAAATAGAAAAGAAATGAAGAGAAGGAAAGGCAAGAAAAAAAAAAGAACAGAAAGAAAAATGCAAAAAGAAAGTGAATAAGTTGAAAAGTTGAAGGGATTCAAAGAAAAGTAATGATTCAAAGAATGGAAAAATAAAAGAGAGGAGAAAATGAATAGAATGGACAAGAAAGAGTGATGTTAGGTCTCTATAGTTCCCCTAAGGAAAAAAATGCCACAAAGAGTTGGCAAAAGCATGAGCCGATAAATAACATGGAGTGCTTAAAGAATGATGAACCTATTATGTCATAGATTATCAAACCTTATTCCAAAAGCCTTCATTGCATCCCGAAAAAGCCTTACATAATTTCAAGACGAGTAAGCTTAAATTAGTGGTGATTTACATGAGGGGCAACCCTATGGTACATAAAGTCGTACTTGCGACATTCTTTGGAGAGAGATGAGTGAACCTTTCACAAGTCTTTGAATTGAGTGTTATATTCTTAAGTGAGATAGGAAAAAGGAGAGTAGAGGAGGAGGAGCTTGGAATCCACAATGACCTACAGGAAAGAGCGAACATCCTTGATAAATAAAGTCAACTCTTGATGCTCAAGTGTCATATTAGAACTATTCATGTTCAACTTGTTGCCTTGTTGATAATTCATTAGTGTCGTGGGTAATTGTTGTTCCCAATTGATGTGTGATTGATTCACCTTTAATTAGCTGGAATGGATTTTAACTTGTGGAGGTGGGAAATACTTTATTTTCTTGAGGACAAGCAAAAGCATAAGTTTGGGCGAGTTGATAAGTGGAGATTTTGACTAGTTATTAGCTCCTTTTAGCTTTCGTTTTAGTCCAAAAGCGCTTAAGTGTGTTCACGAAAACTGATAAAATATGCATAATTGCAGGAATATTGTAAGATGAGCTCCCAGGATGAAATCCACTTCAAAAAGGGGTAATATGAACTTAAGGACAAAAACAACACAAAATCTCAAAGTGCGAACCAAAAAATACCATATGCGGCCGCAGGTCATGAAGCAGTTCATCAGAGAAGGTTGCAAGATGTGGACATCACATGAAATTGTGCGGCCGCAGAAACTATGTAAGAGAAAAAGTTCAGAGAACCTGCATCTCAAGTTCAACAAAAGTACAGACTGCACAATTATTGTACGGCCGCAGAAGAACAGCTACACGGGCGCAACCATATTTGTGTGGACCGATGAAGAGCAAGGTGCGGCCGCAGACACATTTTTGCGGACCGCAAAAATAGAGAAGTGCGGCTGCGGTTTAGAATTATGCGGCCTCAGGTTTCCAATCCTGTCAGGTTGAATCAAAGTGCGGATTGCACATGAAATTGTGCGGCCGCAGAACCTCCGAAAGGGCATTTTTGTGCGAAAGTTCCAACGCCGTATAAATAGAAGAGTTTCACTTTTTTATATTAAATTTTGACATCAGCATCTACTCTAGACGGTTTCTTTTGCTCTTTTTAGTAGTTTTTGCTATTTTGAGCTTTTTAAATATTAATTTCATCATTTTAATTATTAATATGGGTTTAATTATCACTTCTTCTTCTTTTTCTTCCAATTTAAGCATGAGTAGCTAGATTTTCACAAGGGTTGTGACTCAACCCTAGTGTGTAAACTTAATGGGTGTTTGATTTACTAATTGTTTATGATTGGGTGTTGATTGATATGCCAGAGAATTTCGGCACATTTAATACTAAATTGCTTAGATTTTAGCTCGTTTTAAATGCAATTATTTTTTATATTTATGTAATTTCTATGTTTTGCAGTATACGAGGCTCGAGGACCCAAGAACGTTGAAATGGAATAAAAAATTCGGAAAAAGACAAGAAAAGGAAATATGTTGTCGCAGATGTCAAAATGTGGTCCGCAAATCCAACATGCGGACCGCAAAATTCTCACGGGCATCGCAGAGTCCAAAAGACAACTTGGCCAATTTCAAATGCAAGAATGCGGTCCATTATGCGATCGCATAACAGGTTTGCAGACCGCATTATGGATCGCAAACCTCCTGTGCCAATGCTGAGATCAGAAATGCGACGACATTATGCGGTCGCATATCAACAATGCGGACAGCATAACATGAATGCGATGACTGCCTGTGAACGAGGGTATTAAAGATGCGATGATCGTGTCAATAATGTGTACCGCATGTCTATTATGCGACAGAAATGTGGTCGCATATTTGACCTAGAAGGGCATTTTTGTCCAATTTTGACCCTGAGTTTTAGCCCACTATAAATAGATTTATTGGGCTTTTGTGGGTCATTCTTGTCTGGTTTTTGAGCTACAATACAAGCTTTGAATATTCCTCTCTTTTGGAAGCTTTAGGAGTGAAGAATCTTACAACTTTGTAAGCTTTATGGCATTTATTATTCTCTTCTTCTTCTATTTAAGCAAGAATATCTAGCTTTAAATACTAAGGTTCTGGACCCTAAATGGGTATTATGTTAATGGGTGTTTAACATTGAATATATATATAGTGGTTGGTTGATATATATTTATTTCTCATTCTTCATTTATTTTTGGTGGCTGCGAACATTAACAAGTGCCATTAAATTCTTTCTTTACTTGGAAAAGTGAGTTAGGATTGGTAGAAGTAAATATCAAAGACTCAAGGCTTTAAACCTTGTTTAATAGAATCGCTTAGGAATAAGCGGATTTTATTTGGCACTAATTGATTACTCTTCATTGCAACTCTTTTATATTTGAAAAAAATCATAAAGAGGAAACACTACCCAACTATTGGAAAATATTGGGTAGTCATTTAGAAATTATTTTCATATCTAAAGGACCTTCCATTAGAAATATATCATATTAACACCGATAGCATTACACTTCATTAAAGGGGACACAACCTTGGTTTAGTTAATAAAATTAATTACAACTTTAATTAATCATACTTGTTACCATTTCACTGAACTATCACACAATCAATTACAATACTTTGGTTACGCTAACGGAATATAAATACGATTTAAGTTAAGATTCACACCACCCAAGTAAACTTTTCATGCCTATTCTATGTGGGATTCGACCCCAACCTTGTTGGGTTACTATATTTGACATTGATTGCTTTACGCTATTTAAGGTGTAATTTGAGCGTATCAAATTTTAGTGCCATTACCGGGAAATACGATTTTGAAATTACTAGATAGTGTCCACTTTACTTTATATCTTCTTCTATTCCATCACACGTTGCTCGTTTTGTTTGGTGCACTAGGTGAAAATGGCCAATGTTGATTATGATGAAGGGGAGAACCCTTTTGCCGACATCGAGGAATATATCGACGACTCCAATGCTATTATCCCTCTGCGGGTTGATGCCTCTACATTCAAAGTAGAACACAGATTGATTCTAACGCTAAAGGCGGAAGGATTGTTCCAAAACTCAACGGATGATGATCCGATGCAACACCTAAGGAACCTCTTGGGTGTGCGCGCCATGCACAAACAAAACAACGTGTCGGATGATGCATTGAGGTTGCGGGTATTCAAATATTCCTTGGCGGGGGAAGCGAAAAAATGGCTTGAAAACTTACCTCCTCAATATATCACATCTTGGCTCGAGCTTGTCCGTCCTTTCTTAGCAAAGTGGTTCCCACAAAGCAAAAAGTCAGAGCTCAGAGATAAAATATTTTTCTTCAAGCAACTGCCTGGGGAGCACTTACACGAGGCATGGGACCGGTTCAAGTTATACCTAGCGAGGTCACCAAATCATGGGTTCCCAGACCATATTTTAATGGATAAATTCTATATGGGTTTGGATCTACTATCCCAATCCATTGCTAACAGTGTCGCAGATGGGTCCTTCATGGAAAAGTCATTCCCTAGGATTACTCAAATTCTAGACAAAATGGCAAAGCATAATCAAGCATGGCACTCGAAAGATACTAGCGGTGGAATTTCCTATGGTACTCCCTCTCTTACTAACATGATCAAAGACAATCACGAGAGAGACCAATTGATTGCCGGTCTTGCCACTAACATTGATGTGTTGACAAAGATGTTCACGGAGAGTCAAACAAAAAAGGTAAACGTTGTGGAAGATGTGCAATTAATGGGAAGTCAAGAGTTTGAAGAAGCCAATTATGTTCACAATTCACAAGGTGGTTTCCGCCAACAAAATCAATGGAAGACAAACTCGCAAGGGCAAGGCCAACAAAATTAGCGAACTGATCAAGGCGGCGCGAGTCAAGGAAATTGGAACAACAAAAATTATGCCAACCGAAGTTCCAACCCTTATGTTCCACCAAGGGGACAATATCCCAACTCCTCACACTACAAGGAGGAGCCTTCGAATGAGTCCAAAATGGAGGGGATGCTTGAGAGAATCTTGCAAAATCAAGAGCGAGTGATGCAACAATGAAAAACATGTCCGAGGTAGTGGGATCACACACCGCCGCCATTCAAAAGCTTTAGATGCAAATGAGAGGTTTGTCACGAGAACAAAATCCCAAGCTAAAAGGTACTCTTTCAAGTGACACTATTGTCAACCCAAAAGGTTGTGCAAACGGACCATCTTCTCATTGCATGGCCATCACCACTAGAAGCGGAAAAGTGCTTCAAGATGAAAGTGAACAAGTGGTTGATGTAGAAAATCTTGATCAAGAAGTTGAAGCACAAGTTGAGTTACCGATTGTGGTTGAAATTGAGAAGCCCTCCCAAGAGCTAAAAATCCAAAAAGCAAAGCACGAAGAGGTTAAGGAAAAAGTGAAGGAGACCCCAAAAGCTCCTCCACCAATTCCTCGACCTACTCCTCTATTCCATCAAAGACTTGCAAGAAGGGTAGATGATGGCAAGTTTGAGAAGTTCTATGATATCTTGAAGCAATTGTCGATAAACATCCCATTCTTGGAGGCTTTCCAAGAGATGCCGGGGTTTTCCAAATACTTAAAAGATTTGATGACTAAGAAGAGAACTACAAAGAATGAAGTGGTAAACATGAATCACCGGATTAGTTCTATAATTGCTACAACCATCGTTGAGAAGAAGGAAGGCCCGGGAGCATTCACCATCCCATGTACTATCGGGTTGAGAGACTTTGCTAGAGCACTTTGTGATAACGGGGCTAGCATAAATTTGATGCCTCTTGCTATTTACAAGCAAGCGGGATTGGGGTTGCCAAGACTACGAGCATGAGATTGCAAATGGCCGACTGATCAATCAAGAGACCCGTGGGTATTGTGGAAGATGCCTTGGTAAAGGTAGGGAAGTTCCTCCTCCCGAACGAATTTTGTTATCCTTGATTGTGAGGTAGACAAGGAAATTCCTATCATTTTGGGAAGATCATTCCTTGCTACGGGAAGAGCTTTGATGGACTCAGAACAAAATAAAATCAAGTTTCGAGTGAATGATGAGGAAGTCACCTTCCAAGCTAGCAAAGGTTGAA
Organism: Nicotiana undulata; assembly: GCA_005239495.1. Lineage (NCBI taxonomy): Eukaryota > Viridiplantae > Streptophyta > Magnoliopsida > Solanales > Solanaceae > Nicotiana > Nicotiana undulata. The sequence goes on from ML249908.1 coordinate 69,249, forward strand.
GTTGCCAAATGCATATGAAGGGGTCTCGGTCATCGATGTGGTTGATGAGTTTTAGGATGCTATTGATATAAAGATGCAAGAAGAATGCCTCGGTGAGGCTTTGGTGGAAATCTTTGTGAACTTTGATGGTGAAGACATTGAGGGGTATGTTGAAGTAGTGAATGCATTGGAAGGACGCGAGTCCTACATGTATGCACCGAAGAAGCTCTATCTTGACTTAGAGAATCGAGCCACTCCTCCCGCAAAGCCTTCCATCATTGAGCCACCACAACCTGAGCTTAAACCACTTCCATCACACTTGAGATATAAATTTCTTGGCTTTAATGATACTTTATCCGTAATCGTTTCCTCTTTGTTGAATGATGTGCAGGTAGATGAATTGTTGAATGTCTTGCGGGAACATCGACACGCAATTGGATGGACAATAGCGGACATCCGAGGAATTCCTGCCGGGATATGTGAGCATAAAATCCAATTGGAGGAAGGGAGCAATCCAAGTGTTGAACACCAAAGGAGATTGAATCCTTCGATGCAAGAGGAGGTCAAGAAAGAGATAATCAAGTGGCTGGATGTCGGGGTTGTCTACGCTATTGCGGATAGTCCATGGTGTGAACACGTGATTTTTCACCCACCATATACTCCTACAAAATTCAATATAATAAATTAATTTTACAAATTTGGTTGAATTTTGGTGTTATTCATGGATTGTTTTTGCATTGCACAATCATAATTCATCTTCTAAAATTCATAAATGATTTAACGTTGCATAATTAGGTGCATAACTTTAATCATTATCATCAACAAATTACAAATTTATTATTTGTAATTAATTAAAATAAATAGCAACAAAAATGATGATTCTTTGGCATAATGTAGATTTAAAGATTAATTGCTTAGGGATATTTAAAATAATTGATTTTACTCTAAATTCACTTATAAACTAATTAGATAAAGACTAAATTAGAATTGATTACCACATCTTATTTAAGTTTTTATTTAATTAGAATTGATTAATTAGCTTAATTAAGCTTAAAATCGGACCTGGCTAACTTGCCTAGGGCCAAACCTTTCTCAACACACCCAAAATTGCCCAGGCCCAAACCTTCCTCTAAACACCCAAAATTACCCAGGCCCGACCAATTAAACCCGGCCGGCCCCAGCCTTGTAAAAACGACCCCGTTTTAATTGGTTGAATCCATCCCATTCGTTGATCTACTTTGATCTAACGGCTGGGAACTAATGACCCTTAACTATATAACTGTTTCAAAAGACCCCCCCCCCCTCAAATCCTAAGTCCTACACCCCAAGACCCGTCTCTCTCTCTCTTCTCTCTAACCTCACTGGCTCCACCGTCTAACCGCCCTAGCTCCGCCGGTCAAAAATCTCCACCGGCGGCGAGCTCAACTAAACACCCCCAAATTTCTACCAGGCAATCAGCTCCTCCCCCTCTTTCCATATATGCCATTAGTTTCCCAAAAAACCCCACCAAAATCCCACAATTTCAGATCTAAGAATCGGAACACTAAGAAATCCAACTCTGGCCGATTTAGAGATAACCAATGACTCAAACCTACATGAGTCAAGATGTGGGTTTGGGCCATTTCCAAGCCCGCCAGAATCCGGTCACATTCTGGCAAATCGCCAGAGTTCACCTAAAACCTCAGACGGGTATTTCCCCCTTCCTTTCTATCTGTTTTCTTGTGTTTTTATTATTTAAATCATGGATATGGTTGTTTAATCACATTTGTTTTATTGCATCACTGTTTTAGGCTAGATTTCTTTTCTTTTTTTTTATTCTGTCACTGCTTTCTCCTGTTTGTTCATGTTTTCTTCTTCTTGATTAGTCCAAGCTCTGAATGTTTTTCATGATGACCATGTTTCTTGGCGTAGTTTTGTCACTGTCTGTATGTATGACTATGTTTCTTTGATTCACACTGCCTTCAAGTTAATTAAAATCAGTGTTTAACATGTTAGGCGTATTCTTGACTGTTTTGCAACCATGTTTAGTCATTTAGGATTCATGTTAATCATCATAAATTCATTAGGTGTTCTGCTTGTTGAAATTAATATTCAGCTTTATGGGTTCATGCTACTGTCCACCTTTATTTGGTTGATCACCCTAGTTTTAATATAACCTGAGGGGTGATCATCCACCTAGATTATTTGATTGGGTAATAGCCTAATTAGGTAATTAGGAGATAATCATGTACCTTCGAAACTAAGATAGCTAATAAGAAACTAACTCTATGAACCTAATCAACTAATTGAGTTAATTATTTAACCTAAACTCCTAAACAAGTCTGCAATCAATTAGGAATTAATTCCCTTAATTGACTAAGTCCTAATCCTAGTTAAGAATACTAATGAGGTTTAATTAACTAAAGTAAGTTATAGGATCAACTAACCCAAGTTAAATAGATAACCCCAATTAGCCTTAACCTTAGTTACCTAAAGGGTAATTCTAGGGACTTTAAGGGGTAGTATAGGTTTTTTAGCTAAAGGAATCTTATGTGTAACAACCCAAGAACCTTCTAGAATCAACAAATCAGATTTTGTGGGGTTTAAAAGGTAATTTCAGGGGGCTAAAACCTTCTAGAATAGGGCAGCTATCCCAAAAGGATAAGGGTGACAACTGCATTTGTAACTTCCTTCATCTTATTGGATAAGGAATATGCTAAGCATATCCTATCCCAAAAGCCCCTATAAATACCTGACCCTGCTCTCTGATTTAAGGGGGGATTTTTACAGATTTTTGAGGAATTTTACACACTTTCTACCATTGAAAATAATCTTCTTGGTTACTGAAAATCTGAAGATTACACCACAGAATATCCTATAAGTTTTTCTCACAAAAATTCTTCTGGGATTCTGTTTTCCTTGCTCTTACAAACAGAAAGAAAGGTATACTGCAACATAAGTGTAAAACGGGCCAAAATATGTTTTCTTTGTTAGTTGTTGGTTTTTCTTTCCGAAAGAATTTGATTTCAACACTGATTTCTGGGTATTCAAGTAGTCTCTTGGGTTTCTTTCCTACTGTGGTTGTGGATCTTGGTTGCTGAGTTTCTGGTTGCTAGTTCCTAGACCTTTATTTGGTCTAGATCTTTTTCTGCTGTATTTTAACTCTTTGAGGTATGTAATATCTTTTTTCATTTAGTGAAATATTGGCTAAATCTGGTGTTTGAAACTTGTGTATCTTTTAGTTAAAATGTTTTGCTAGAACCATAAATCTAGGGTTGTTCAATATGTGTTAATGTTCTCCTAAAGGATAGTTGCTTATCCAGTAACTTTAAATATGTCATTTATGAACATGCTTAATCTGTAGTTATCCTTATTTGCTCAATCAGTAAGTTTCACATGTGTTAGCAATCATAATTTTAAATCCGTGTTAGTGTCAGCACTATGGGAATTGAATCTGGCCCACTCATGGTCAGACTCACTCCATGATAATGCATAAACCCTTTTGACTGTTTGGAAACAAATAAGAAATGCAGGTTTGAGTCACAAGGTTTGAGTCAAAGAGTACTGCTTAGCTTGCACAGGAGCAACAACCTTTTTATTTTTATTATCTCGTTTTTTAGGAAATTGTATTTTTGGAGTAGAAATTGTATTTTTAAATTCTACATTTGTAAAAAATAGATTGGACCCTATAAGGAACTTCATTCAGTAGAATTCATCTTTTTTTTAAAAATCTAAATCTCTCTTGTTACGAAATGAGTCTTAACAATTCGGGCTAGATCTTTGAAGGTCATTAAAACTGGACGAGTTACGATGGAATGGCCCCCCTATAAAGCTTAAACTAGCTTGAGCCCATGTTGTTGGGCCTGAAAGGCACGAAAGTTCCAAAGTTTTAGGGGTTGTATATTGTCGAAAATTATATAATGTTACATAGAACAGGAACCTGATTATCAGGATTCACTTGAGATTCAAAAATGCCATTTAAACTTTGTATGATTTTGCTATTCAAACTAAAATGTCTAAAAACCAAAAGAAAAAAATTGTTCTTTTAAATTCCTATGATTTACCTTAAAAAACTGCTTGTTTTGCTTCTGACGAATTTTGAAAGGTATAAGAATAGATTTGTTGTTTCCATCAAACTCAGAGGACGTTCGTTTAAGTATCATGAATCTAGAACAGTAGACACACGAATTCTCTAAATATGTATGAGTTATTAACTAAATAGCATGTTTGAAATTGAGTAAAACTATTTAGTCAAATGTTCTAAATGTAGCTGAACGTGCTTATTCGGTTCTTTAAATACATGATCAATGCTTAGAATTTATAAATCAGTAATTCTATTTTTAGGACTTTTTTTGCAAACCTTTCATTGTTAGCCTGCTTTTAATTGAACTATATAGCTTCCCTTCTTTCACAATTAGCCATAGTTAGGATTGGCCCAAAGGGGTAAACAATTGATTGGGCTAAAATATGGCCATAACCCAACCATTTTGTCCTTTGGATTAGTGAATTCAATCTTAGACAACCTTTTACATATCCTTTAGGTTGAAAAATACTTCTCTTAGTTTGAAATTTAGTAAGTGATTAAATATTACTTCAAATTAACATAATCTACATTCGGGTGTGGCAACTTGTGCCCCCGACTCTTACTTCAAACAATAATAAAATCACACGTAGCAATCACGGGTGCATTTCATGTGACGTGGTTGCGATGTGTCTAAAAAAAACAAGTGCGCGCCATCGTGACTTGTTCCAAGATAAAGTCATAAAATATCAAAATGATTCATATGCATACCTCGTAAAGCTAAAAATACCTCATTTAGATAAAAATTCCAAAACTTAGAGAATAATTGAATATCGCTTCAAATAGGCATTTTTAACCGTCATGACCATAATCTTGACTATATAATATACACTCGGGTGTGGCAAATCATGTCCCCAAATCTAACTCAAAACAATAACAAAATCACATGTTGTAATTGCGGGTGCAATTCATGTGGTTCCATTACAATGTGTCCAAAAACAAACAAGTGCACGCCATCGTGACTTGTTTCAGGATAAATACATAAATATTTAAAGCGGCTAAAAGTTTAAAAAAAGGGGCTAAATGCACAATAGGCTAAAATACGTAAATAATCAGATAACTTAGGAGTTAGGCCAAATTTTAATAGTTAAGCGACCGTGCTAGAACCACGGAACTCGGGAATACCTAAGACCTTCTCCCGTGTTAACATAATTTCTTACTCGGAATTCTGGTTCGCAGACAACTTAAAACAGAGTCAAAATTCCTCGGTTCGGGATCTTTAAAAGAAACGGTGTCCCGAAACATCGTCAAAAATCCGGGTGGCGACTCTGAAAACTAAAATAAATCCTAAATCCGAATAATGTCACTTAAAGTGGAAAAACTCCCTCATTTGCCCTTCACTAATCCGGGGGTGAAAAAAGGAGGTGTGACAGCTCTGGCGACTCTGCTGGGGATCGAACCCAGAATCTTTGATTCAGGGTTCAAAAATTCGAGCTTAGAATAACTGTTATGTTTTGGTTTTCATTATCTAATTTTACGTGTTTAAACCTGATGTGTTAATTGCCGCATTTACCGCTTTGATATTATTTTAACTGCATATAAAATGTGCTGAAACCCTTCTTCTCTCTGAGTCTTCTAAATCATCTGGGAAGTGTGCACTTCGTGTGACTTCTTTTCTGTTAGAGTCATCCAAATTTTAGAACGAGGTATGGACAAGTTGCAAAGCCGGTGAAGCTTCTGTATTCTCGGTACGCTGCCTCGACCTCGGCTCGAGCTGTCCGCTCGAGTAAGCCTTGTCTAGAACAAAACCTAGGATATAAACCTAGTATAACATAGCCTCATGTCGGATCCCTAGTCGAAACGATTATTTGCATCACGTGCATTTGATTTAGGGGACTCAACACAGGGGTTGGGTCCGTCTAGGACAGGTGAACCCGAAATAAACAACCATCCTGATGCATCCTACATGCTATATGTACAATATTCTGTTTCGGTTTGTTGTTGACCGGCTAAAGAAAAAAAAGAATAACAGAAAAATCAAGAGAGAAATAGAATAGGAGATTTATCCGATTTTTTAAAAAACCCCGATATTCAAAATCATCCTGAAACTCTGTCAAATTGTTGAAAAATTGAGGTATTTCAAAAATGATATGAGTCGGTGCATATTTTTCAAAATTGTGTCGAGATTTCCCGAACTACGCATTATTTGATTCTCACCGGTGTGGGATACGTAGGAAACCCTCATCGAGTCCAACCTTATTTTTTTTCAAAATCAAAATACAAAATACGGTCGTAATAAAGTTAGGTGACGCCGTTCCTGCCTAAATAGCCAAATTGTCCCAACGGGGCGCCGGAAGGTTGTTTTTGCAAGAATAATCGCCTATGGTCTTTTCCGAAATTGTTTTGACCCAATTAGCCAACATAGCCCTAAACACTTCCTACCCGAAGTGTTGAAGGGCCGTATTCGCAAAGATGGTCCATTTTCATTTGATTACGAAATTCTTGGAAAAATAGCACTTTTTCATTACCTTTGGTCAAAAAATAAATTATGGCTTTGCTTTTTCCTTAACCAAATCACTTAAATAAATGTGCAGGATGAGCACTGTTGAAAATATTCCCTTTAGAGTTGTCAAGGAAATTCCCGTGGGACTCCATATGTGGTGGAGAGAGTTGGGGGAAGTCAGCATAAAGTCCGCGGTAAAAATTTTGGGAGGACTCATTGGTCTTTTAAAGATTAAGCCAAGGTTGGACATCATCGAAGCTTTAATATCATTTTGGGACCCCGCTCACAATGTGTTCCATTTTTTGGACTTTGAGTTGACACCCACGCTAGAGGAAATGGTGGGGTATGCTGGCCTCAGTGGAAATCTTGGAAGCCGATATCCAGTAGCACCCAGGGTTGTGACTCCGCACAAGTTCTTAGACCTTCTGAGCATTTGTCGAAAAATCCAAGACCCGCATCTATCTGAGGGGTTCTGCACCTTTTACTTCCTATACAGTCGCTATGGAGATCCTCGGGGCTTCGAAGCTGATAACACTGGTCTGACTCACCACAAGAACCAAGCTAAATGGGAAGCCCGCCGGGGATTGGCTTTCGTGGTAGCATTCCCAGGTACCCTAATTTGCCCAAGGAGTGACGGGCGCATAGATATTGGGCTCGTGGGAATGGCCGATTTCATGATGAAAAAATCTAATGGCACTCTTATACCGATGGTCTTAGCCGAAATCTACCGTGCCCTAACGGTTTGCCAGTCTGGGGGAAAATTCTTTGAGGGGTGCAACCTGCTTCTACAGATCTGGATGATTGAGCACTTATGTCATTGCTCGGGCTACATGAACTACGGTTTGATGAACACGGCACTCGGGTAGAGGGCCATGAATTTACGGATGGCACAGAAGCCTGGTTCATACACTTGAGTTCATTGACTGCTGACCAAATCGAGTGGACATTCGGTTGGCTCCCTGTCGGCGAAGTCATCCACATGTCGGCCGACGTATGTTACCTTATGTTGATGGGCCTTCGAATCATTCAGCCATATGCCCCACATCAGGTCTTACGACAGTTGGGAAGACAACAGGATGTTCCACATGATGAGGATCCAAGTCAGCAAGTCATTGAGTTATGTCCAAGGGCTATATTTCCATAGAACAGGGTCCGCCAGATCTGGCATCAATTTAGATTTTTAGAGCCACCGACTCGGGTAAGAAATTTGTTTAGAGGGGAAGTGGATCCGGCCTACACTTCTTGGTACGGTAGAAGGGGAAGAGAGCATCAAGAGCTAGAACGGCCCGCAAAAAGACCCCACGTGAAACAATTCACTGAGCAAACACAAGAGCACTGGGCTTGGCTAGAAAAGGAGAACAACTACCGAGCAACCATAAGCAAGTTGGAAGCCCAAATCAGGGAACTCAAATTTGAAAAAACTTTACAAGTCGCCACAGCTGAAGAGGAGAAAAATAGGTTAACCAAAGAAAATGAAGCTCTCCGGGCCCAAATCCAGAAATTGAAAGTAGTTGTTGAGAACCCTGAGAGGATCAGAACTGATGAAAGACTTATCAACAGTCTGAGGCAGAAATTATGCAACTACGGGGATGATCTAGACAAAGCTGAAGCAGAATTGACCAGAGTTCGGGCAAAATTGACAAAAAGTTCAGAGGAAAGAGCAGAGTTTGTTCAGAAACTAAAAAGGAAATATGACCAAGAACTCACAGGTTTGAAGGAAAAGATGGCCACCCTCGAGAACAAAATGGCCAAACAAGAAAAAAGGTTTAAAGCGGAAAGGGAACAGTGCTATACCATGATAGCTCAATTGGAGGGAGAATTGCAACAATGGCAAGAACAGAGTCATAAAGACGCCTAGGTTTTAGAGGCAGGATCTCAACAGATCGGGCGTCTACTTCAGGAAAAGGGTGTCATCAGGCAAAGGGTCAGAGAAATCGCCGACTATATTGTCACAAAGTTCCAAGAGTGTGAAGATATGACTCAGACCACGTTCTTCGCAGTGGTAATGATTTTCGTCCACAAGATAATGGACGACATGTACCGCCTCCAGCAAGACACGACACGCAGGCCCGTGGCGAGGCCGAATGAAGCCCCACGGGCCCCTGGAGCAATGGAAGCACTTATGTATTCTTGATGTCCTTTTCGAGTCTGTATTTCATTTCCCTATTGCAGTCCTATTTGAGTCTACTGTAGTTTTTAAATTTCCAAGAAAGTATGTCGGAGTCTTTTATAGTTTTAAATTTCCAAAAAATATATTGAAGTCTCTTGTAATGAATGAAATTGGAAGTTTTTATCTAAATGAATGAAAATTTTGAGAAACAAATCAGAATGTTTATTTCTTTCGTATCTATTCCTTGAACTACGTGATGATCTGATTCACGCGACGTCGTGATACGTAGGCAATCCACATAGGATTCGATCATAACCTTAAGAAGAAAATAATTCTAGAAAGAGAAAAGGAAATTTAGTGAGGAATAAAAGAGCAGAAAAGGAAAGAAAGAGTGACAAAAATAATAGAGAAAAACAAAAAAAAAAGGGGGAGAGAATTCAAATTTGAGAAATGAAGCCGGGATGAAACACACAACCGATACAAAACATGTAGAAAGCATTTAACTGCCTAAGTACATCGCATACCCCCAATGTGCGATTCCCTATGTGATAAATGCCTCAATCTAACATTTTGTGGTTCACTCCTAAGGTGTGCTTCTAGGTTGTTGGTTTTGCGGTAACCTGGCTTCACATCCGTACTTCACCAGATCAAAAGGAAGTGTAGAAATGACATATGAGAGTCACCTACCAATCATCAACTCCTCCGAGGATGACCCAAGCTCGGTCATCACAATATCTGAATCAGCCACAGCTGAAGAAAATAGAATTTTGCGTTGCCGCATGCTGGAAATGTGGGACGCATGGTCCAATGGTAGGGAACCACCCAGTACCATCCCGGGTTTCCCAGAGTTAATTCCCAGGACGGGCGGGATCTCCAACGTCCCTATAAGTTACCCGACTACCCCATTTGGATACCCGACTATGTCGGCTCACTTTGTTGGAAGGCCTTCTAAGGTTCGCCCCCAGGCCCTATTTTCCGACGTATCTTCCAACATCTTCACCGCACCGCCAATCTCTTCCACGACTCCGCCAACTATCTCTGGGCCAAGCTTTGAGCCACCGGCTTTTACATTCCAAATGCCGTCATTTCATCTGGACACAACCCATGTTACTCCCAACTCATACCCTCAACAACCTCGGTATGAAGTCACCCGGGACAAGACAAGAAGAGCCCTGAGCAGGAAGAAATGGCTCGAAAAATGAAAAGTATTGAGCAAAGCCTCAAGAATAAACAGGGACTAAGCGGGCAGAAAAATGTTTCCTATGCAGACTTGTGCATGTTCCCGCACGTTCACCTGCCCCTCGAATTTAAAACCCCCAAGTTCGAGAAATACGATGGACACGGGGATCCCATAGCCCATCTAAAAAGATACTACAATCAGCAAAGGGGGGCAGGCGAAAAGGAAGAGCTTCTAATGGCATACTTCGGAGAAGGCTTGGCCGGGATTGCATCAGAATGGTACATGGACCAAGATATCTCCCACTGGCATATATGGGATGACCTGGCCCGAGACTTTGTCCAACAATTTCAATACAATGTGGACATCTCTCCCGACAAGAATTCCCTGTCCAATCTCAAGTAAAAGTCATCAGAAAGCTTCAGGGAATACGCCATTAAGTGGCGTGAGAAAGCGGCCAGAGTCAAGCCTCCGATGGACGAAACTGAAATGATCAGTGTCTTTCTACAAGCCTACGAAGCTGACTACTTCCAAAATATGATTTCCTCCATGGGCAAACCATTTGCGGAAGCAATAAAATCGGAGAGATGGTCGAGAACGGTCTGAAGACCAGTCGTATCCTAAGCCAATCCGCCATAAGAGCAACTTCCCAGGCCATCCAAAGTGGATCTGGGAGTGCAGCCAATAGAAAGAAGAAAGAAGAATCAGCAATGATGACCTCCAGTGTAAGGAACTCCCGCCAGCCACGAGGCTACTTCTCTGAGGCCCCACGTCATTACTATCCCCATCAGGATGTAGCATATGCCGTGATGCCTCAACCCTATCCGATAATAAATTCTCAGCCGTATGTCCGGCCCCAACAAAACTACAATCAAAACCGAGCTCCACCATCTAGAAACAATCTTCCTCGCCAAGATCCATATAATCCTAAGTCTCCATAGAATAATCCCTGGGAACCACCCAGGAGAACCCATTTTACACCAATTGGAGATTCATATTCCAGCCTTTTCCCGAAGTCGGTCCAGATGGGTCTGCTACAGCCTGTTCCCGCCGAATCTCTCACCCTGGTTTCACTCCTATCTTTGCTGATAAGCTCGAGTGCACATCAGAAAGTTTGATCAAAATGCTTAATGAAGCGTATGTTCCCGCCGAAACTACCGTTGAACAAATGGAAAGAATGGAGGAAGGATTCTTCGAGGTAAACCACATCTTATTCAGCAAAAATGACTTACCCCCAGAAGGGGTTTCTCACCATAAGACCCTCCACCTAACCATCAAGTGTGAAGGGTACTACGTAAAAAGGGTCATAGTGGACGGAGGATCTGGGGTCGGCATTTGTCCTCTCTCAACCCTAAAACGAATGGACATTGGGACTGAGAGAATCATGCCCAATAATGTGTATGTATGTGCATTCGACGGCATCAAGAGAGACACAATCGGAGAAATTGACTTAGTCTTGACAATTGGCCCCGTAGACTTTGAAGTAACATTCCAAGTCTTGGCATGGATACATCGTATAATTATCTCCTGGGAAGGCCATGGATCCATGTCACGGGAGATGTACCCTCGACCCTCCACCAGATGGTTAAATTAGAGCATGAAGACCAGGAGATTGTGGTCCACGGGGAAGACGAGCAGTCTATTTACAGGGATCCATCAATCCCCTGCCTGGAAGCAAGAGAAGGTAGCGAGCATATCGTCTACCAGGCTTTTGAGATTGTGGTTGCAGACCAATGTGAGGAAGGAACCCCTTGTCCTCAACCTTTCCTATCAAATTCATCCATCATGGTCGCTAGTGACATGATCAAACATGGGTACAAACCTGGAAAAGGGCTTGGGGTGTCCCTGTAAGGCATCACAGAACCTATCACTCTGCCTACCTGTGAAAAGTTCTTCGGCATTGAGTTTCAAGCCACCTCTGATGATGAAAAATGGGCTGATTAGCGTAACAAGGATGGTTGGGTTTTGCCTCAGCCAATCCCACACATCACTGAATCATTCGTCGAGCCGAAGTACATAGAAGAAGAAGAGGCAACCTTCACGGCCGAGGAAATCGAAGAGATTTGTAGGGCAATGAGGTAGATGTTGCATGAAACTCATATGGTCCAATTGGGAGAAGGATCCAGCACCGCTGAAGTGCAATACATGGGGCCTGATGCAAAACTCCAAAACTGGAAGGCTACTCCATTCCCCGTTAGGCGGGAGTCCCGGTAGTCCAGCCTTGCCATCCTTTCTGCACTTCAAGTTATTTCAGGGTGTAACTTGAGTGTTTTTAGTTTATTTCCTTTCCAAATACTGATGTAAACCCTCCTATGTTCAAAATTCAATGAAATGAAATTAATATTTCATAGTCTATGAACCTCTCTCTTTATTCTTCCTAATTTATGTTATTTTTCTCTTATTTTCTCTTTTCAGCTCTAATAATGCGGATTTTAATAACATGACTTGCTTTCGGACTTCACGCCCAGATCTTGATACACCGTCTAACCAAGAAATAATGAATCAAGAACCGGAATATGATGAAGATGAGGCTTTTAGGGAAATAAATCGAGAATTGGAACAATTCGAGAATAAGCCTAAGAAAAACATAAATGAAACGGAACCGGTTAATTTGGGTAATTCAGAAGAGATCAGATAAACCATGATAAGTATCCATACCGATGAAAAACCTAGAGACGCTTTGATCCAACTTCTATTCGAATTAAAAGACGTGTTTGATTGGTCTTGTGATGACATGGCCGGACTAAGTGTTGACTTGGTGGTGCACAAATTGCCGACCTACAATAAAGTAAATTTAAAATGGACATGCGTGACAAAATCAAAGAAGAGGTCACTAAACAATTAAAAGCTGGAGTAATCCGAGTGGTTCAATACACCACCTGGCTGGCCAATGTGGTCCCCGTACCTAAGAAAGACGGGAAAGTTAGAGTGTGTGTCGACTACCGAGATTTGAATAAAGCAAGTCCCAAAGACAACTTTCCACTACCAAACATCCATATCATGGTTGAAAATTGTGCTAAACACGAGGTACAATCTTTCGTGGATTGTTACGCTAGGTATCACCAGTTTTTGATGGATGAAGAAGATGCAGAAAAGATGGCTTTCACCACACCCTGGGGCACCTACTGTTACCTGGTCATGCCATTTGGTCTAAAAAATTCCGGGGCAACCTATATAAGGGCCATGACGGCCATTTTCCACGGCATGATGCATCAAGAGATTGAGGTGTATGTGGATGATATGATTATTAAATCCAGGACGCAAAACGACCATGTGCAACACTTGAGAAAATTCTTTGAACGCCTGCGCAAGTATGATTTGAAATTGAATCCAGCCAAGTGTGCCTTCGGAGTTCCATATAGGAAGTTGTTGGGATTTATAGTCAGCCAACAGAGCATCGAGCTGGACCGACGAAGATAAAATCTATTCGGGATTTGCCACCTCCGAGAACCAAGAAAGAGGTCATGAGTTTGCTTGGTAGATTGAATTACATCAGCAGGTTCATCGCTCAGTTGACATCCACATGTGAGCCTATATTCAAGCTGTTGAAGAAAGATGCAGCAATTAAATGGACAGACGAATGCCAAGACTCTTTCAACAAGATCAAAGAATATATGTCGAATCCGCCAGTGTTAGTCCCATTGGAACCAGGAAGGCCTTTGTTCTTATATTTGACGGTGTTGGAAAATTCCTTCGGGTCTGTTCTCGGGCAGCATGATGCAATCGGGAAGAAAGAACAGGCCATATACTACTTGAGCAAGAAATTCACAAGTTATGAAGCAAAGTATACGTTGCTGGAGAGAACTTGCTACACTCTAACTTGGATTGCTTAGAAGCTCCGGCATTACTTGTTGGCTTATACCACCTACCTCATCACTATGCTGGATCCTTTGAAGTATATATTCCAAAAGCCAATGCCCACCGGGAGATTAGCAAAGTGGCAGATTTTTCTCACCGAGTTCGACATAGTCTATGTCACCCGCACGGCGATGAAAGCTCAAGCCTTGGCGGATCACCTGGATGAAAATCATGTTGATGACGAATATCAACCTTTGAGCACTTACTTCCCGGACGAGGAAGTAAACTCAGTTGAGGTAATTCCCGAAGACACCAACACTTGGAAAATGTTCTTTGATGGGGTTGTAAATGCAAAAGGTGTTGGGATTGGTCTTGATTTCTCCCACCGGACAACAGTACCCAGCCACCGCCCGTCTTCGATTCTTCGGTACAAACAACACCGCTGAATATAAAGCCTGCATAATGGACATGAATATGGCAATTGACATGGATGTAGAGGAATTATTTATCATGGGAGATTCTGACTTGATCATCAAGCAAGCTCAGCGAGAATGGGAACTCGGGATGTTAAACTCCTTCCATATAGACAACATGTTAAACTCTTAGCAAGCAGTTCAAAGTTTTCGAGTTCAGGTATATCCCCCGATGCACTGAGCTAGCTGATGCACTAGCTACCTTAGCTGCGATGCTGCCATACCCGGGTAGTGCCCACATTGACCCCCTGGAGATTCAAATACGGGAAAGACATGGTTATTGCAACACAGTCGAAATAGAGTCCGATGTTCATCCATGGTATCATGATATCTAAAGGTTCTTGAAAACAAAAGAATATCTGGGGCTAGCCAACAGGGACAAAAAGAGAACCATCCGGAGGCTCGCCAGCAGTTTCTTCCTAAGTGGGGAAGTATTGTGTAAAAGGAATCCCGATCTGAATCTATTGAGGTGTGTAGATGCTAAAGAAGCCGAGAAGATTATGAACGAGGTGCATTCAGGAGTATGCGACCCCCACATGAATGGGTACGTCCTCGCAAAGAAAATCTTGCGGGCAGGATATTATTGGATGATGGAGAAAGATTGCTTCAGCCTCGTCCAGAAATGCCATAATCGTCAAATACATGGCGATTTGATCCATGCACCACCTTCAGAATTGCATCCCATGTCAGCACCCTGGCCGTTTGTTGCCTGGGGAATGGATGTCATCGGGCCAATCGAGCCAAGGGCCTCAAACGGGTACAGATTTATCTTGGTTGCTATCGACTATTTCAAAAAATGGGTCGAGGCAGTCACATTCAAAATTGTCGCTAAGAAAGCAGTGGTGTATTTTGTGCACTCCAATACCATTTGTCGTTTTGGTATCCCAAAAACTATCATTACCAACAATGCTGCAAATCTGCAAAGTAACTTGATGATGGAGGTATGTGAACAGTTTCAAATCCCACACTGCAATTCCACCCCTTATCGGCCCAAATCCAATGGCGTCGTTGAAGCATCAAACAAAAATATCAAGAAAATCCTCAGGAAAATGATTCAAACTTCTAGGCAATGGCACGAGAAATTGCCTTTCACATTATTGGGATATCGCACGACCGTGCGCACATCGGTTGGAGCTACACCCTATCTACTAGTTTATGGCACTGAAGCCGTAATACCCGTGGAAGTTGAAATGCCCTCCTTTCGGATCATTGTTGAAGCAAAAATTAAGGATGACGAATGGGTCAAAACCAGTTTGGAACAGTTAACTCTGATTGATGAGAAACGAACGGCCGCAGTTTGCCACGGGAAGTTGTACCAACAAAGAATGGCCCGCACCTACAACAAGAAAGTGCAGCCTCAGAACTTCAAAGTGGGGCAACTCGTCCTAAGACGTATCTTCCCACACCATGAAGAGGCGAAAGGAAAATTTGCCCCGAATTGGAAAGGTACATACATCATAAGGAAACTACTACCAAAAAGAGCACTGTACTTGGGGGACATCGAAGGACATGATCCCGAGGCGGTTGTCAATGCAGATGCCGTCAAAAGGTACTACGTTTGACCTTTTCATAATGTGAATGCTCCCGATCGAAGTGAGGAAGGCTTTTATTCACACTACCCCAAACACTGCCCAAACTTTGTAAACCCTTTGAGCCGGTTACTTTTCTTTGATTACCCTCTTTAACCTGAAAGTGTTGTAAAACAAAAGCCAAACAAAAGAAAAATCAAAACAAAAACCAAAACAAAATGTTTCCTTGAACTACCTTCGACTTGATTCTGAAAGGATACGTAGATAGCCTCTCCCTGGGGTTCAGTCACATCAAAATAAAATTCCACATTTCCCCAAGGGTTTAAGCTAGGGAAAATTTTACTTTCTCACCTTAAAGTTCCAAAGTTGTAGCTCAATCCAAATTCTCTCTACCCAAAACCCAGTTCAAGTCCTTCCGATCGATCGGAAAAGTTGTCTAAAGTTGGGGGATGCGGTGTTTG
Source organism: Nicotiana undulata (assembly GCA_005239495.1). NCBI lineage: Eukaryota > Viridiplantae > Streptophyta > Magnoliopsida > Solanales > Solanaceae > Nicotiana > Nicotiana undulata. The sequence goes on from ML249908.1 coordinate 85,279, forward strand.
AAGCTGATACAAGCGACGAGAGAAATTAAAATGAGAGAGTTATCGGTGAAAACCCACACGGGCACCGTAAGGCGACGGTAAGCAGAGAAATTGAAAAATGAGAGAGCCTTGTTAGTGAAAACTCGCAAAGAGCACTACAGGGCGATGGTGAGAAGAGAAATGAGAGAGGTTAGTCGGCGAAAACCCGCAAAGGACGCCACTAATCGAAAAGGATAATGGATCACTAATATGGACATAGTCCGGGGCAAGGTTTCTCGATCTCGAGGTGATAGTGATGATGAATTTCTGAGAGTCGGACGGTATACACGGATTAGGCATCTAGTCCAAATGACATGTCATGTTCATTGAAGTCCTCATGAACTCCAGATAACTCCTTCCTTCCTTTCCCCAAAAGGGATACCTCTCGTTTAAATTCATTGTCCATTCTGTCATTTATTTTATTTTAAATCCCTTTCGGCCTAACTCTGTTTCCGAAACTAAGGAAAAGAAAGGATGGCAAGACTGATTTACAGGGTTCTCATTTGACACGGGCTAATATGCAAAAGGCACCCATCCTCGTCAGGGGCATCCAGTCAATCCCGACTAGCCTTCGCGGTCGATGTTTCAAACTCAAAACCCTTGAAAGGAGAAAATCTAATTGAAGAGCCTATAAGGGCAAATGAAATTGAAAGGTTGAGTCCCATGTGGCTAACCTCCTCGACAAAAGTTTGAAAAGCCGAAGTATTCCCCAATGCTTTGAAGTAGGAATGAAAGGCCAATGAAGGCGAAATAAAGTTGGAACGGTTAAGTCCCATGTGACTAGCCGTAGCGAAAAATCTAAGGAGCCTGAATTTTACCGACGCTCCGAAAACCCAAAAGCAAGTGAAAGGCCTGCAAAGGAAACATAAAGTTGAAATATTGGGTCCCACGTGACCGATCACCATGATAAAATCAGAAAAGCCAGGGTCCCCGGGTTTAAAAATGAAACCCAATCCCCGGCAAATAAGCAAGCAAGCGGTTAAGATCTTCGTCAAAGAGGTCGAGATCAAGCAGTTGAAATAATCAAGGCCGCAAAACCAACCAACGTTTCAAACTAAAAACTTGTTTTTTGTTTGAAAATAGGAAACAGGTGCAACTCGAAAGCAACCGTGCAAAAAGCAGGTGCAACCAAAAGAAATTGCGCAAGGGCTAGAAGGAGCTACGCAACATTGACTCCAAAGAAAGGGAAGTTTCCTCCATAAATCTTTTCCCGCATGCATGAAAATAAAAAAAATAAAAAAAGAGAAAAAGAAAAGAAAAAGAAGAACCAAAGTTGAAAATGATTCAAACCTAAAGTAGTATAGGGCCTCCAATCCTTAGCTACACCTTTTCCAACATAGGGTCTCCACTCCCTAGTTGATGATTTCCCAACATAGGGTCTCCACTCCCTAGTTGATGATTTTCCAACATAGGGTCTCCACTCCCTAGTTGATGCCAACATAGGGTCTCCACTCCCTAGTTGATGATTTTCCAACATAGGGTCTCCAATCCCTAGTTGATTTTATTTTAGGCATAGGGTCTCCACTCCCTAGTCTTCTTTCCAACATAGGGTCTCCAATACCTAGTTGATTTTATTTTAGACATAGGGTCTCCACTCCCTAGTTGATAATTTTCCAACATAGGGTCTACAATCCCTAGTTGATTTTATTTTTAGATATAGGGTCTCCACTCCCTAGTCTTCTTTCCAACATAGGGTCTCCACTCCCTAGTTAATGATTTTCCAACATAGGGTCTCCAATCCCTAGTTGATTTTATTTTAGGCATAGGGTCTCCACTCCCTAGTCTTTTTTACAACATAGGATCTTCACTCCCTAGTTGATGATTTTCCAACATAGGGTCTCCAATCCCTAGTTGATTTTATTTTAGGCATAGGGTCTCCACTCCCTAGTCTTCTTTCCAACATAGGGTCTCCACTCCCTAGTTGATAATTTTCCAACATAGGGTCTCCAATCCCTAGTTGATTTTGTTTTAGATATAGGGTCTCCACTACCTAGTCTTCTTTCCAACATAGGGTCTCCAATCCCTAGTTGACTTTATTTTAGACATAGGGTCTCCACTCCCTAGTCTTCTTTCCAACATAAGGTCTCCAATCCCTAGTGGATTTTATTTTAGACATAGGGTCTCCACTCTCTATTCTCCTTTCCCATAGGGTCTCCACTCCCTAGTTTTCTTTCCAACATAGGGTCTCCAATCCCTAGTTGATTTTATTTTTAGACATAGGGTCTCCACTCCGTAGTCTTCTTTCCAACATAGGGTCTCCAATCCCTAGTTGATTTTATTTTTAGACATAGGGTCTCCACTCCGTAGTCTTCTTTCCAACATAGGGTCTCCAATCCCTAGTTGATTCTATTTTTAGACATAGGGTCTCCACTTCCTAGTATTCTTTCCAACATAGGGTCTCCAATCCCTAGTTGATTTTATTTTAGATATAGGGTCTCCACTCCCTAATTGATTTTACCTTTAGGCATAGGGTATCCACTCCCTAGTCTACAATAACTCCGGGTGCACCATTCCTGGCGTTCATTGGTTTCAATAATGAAGCAGCATATATATTGTTTTACAATAACTCACGAAATTCTCCTAGTGAAAACTTGGGCAGAAAATTTCGTTAGTCTATTTTGATTTTGCGCAGATTGCAATTTAGGACGATGGATTCGATATGACTAAAGAAGACGTCTCAATTCAGAATAAAAGAAAAGAAGAATCAAGAAAAGAGTTGGACCCAAAAGTACAGAAGCGGAAAAGATGTGGACCGCTCGAGACAGGATTGAAGTCACGAGCGGCGCATGTCCCTTCTTGACCTGAAAATGCTGAAAAAGATTGAACTAGTGCCTAAAACTAAAAAGCATCAAGGTCCAGATCGAGTTTGTGTAAAAGCAGCCAAGACTCATGATCACGCTTCAGCAGACTAATAGATAGAACTCTTGTAACTCATAGCTGATAGGTTTAGCTTAGCCTTTTTCATTTTTACTTTGGTGTAATAAGGAGCTCAACAGCAGAAACCGCAGTGAAACCACAGTTACCCAGTAGTCCCAGCTACCAAAACTTCCAGAACTACACCGACCTGATTCCTTTATAGCCAAGGATATGTAGGCAGCCTTTGAAGCAGGGTTCGGTCAAACTTTTCAAAAACGCTTCACAATGGAGTATGCGAACGGGTAAAGTCGTTCATGACTGCTCACTTTGTCTTTGCCTGAAAACTCTTCGTGTTTTCAAGAAAAGAGGGACAGCTGTGAGCACGTAATTTTCACCCACCATATACGCCTACAAAATTCAATATAATAAATTAAATTTACAAATTTGGTTGAATTTTGGTGTTATTCATGGATTGTTTTTGCATTGCACAATCATAATTCATCTTCTAAAATGCATAAATGATTTGACGTTGCATAATTAGGTGCATAACTTTAATCATTATCATCAGCAAATTACAAATTTATTATTTATAATTAATTGAAATAAATAGCAACAAAAATGATGATTCTTTGGCATAATGTAGATTTAAGGATTAATTGCTTGGGGATATTTAAACTAATTGATTTTACTCTTAATTCACTTATCAACTTATTAGATAAAGACTAAATTAGAATTGATTACCATATTTTATTAAGTTTTAATTTAATTAGAATTGATTAATTAGCTTAATTAAGCTTAAAATCGGACTTGGGCTAACTTGCCCAGGCCCAAACCTTCCTCTACACACCCAAAATTTCCAAGGCCCAAACCTTCCTCTACACACCCAAAATTACCCAGGCCCGACCAATTAAACCTGGTCGGCCCCAGCCCTGTCCAAGTGACCCTGTTTTAATTTGTTGAATTCATCCCATCCGTTGATCTACTTTGATCTAACGGTTGGGAACTAATGACCCCTTAACTATATAATTGTTTCAACCCCCCCCCCCCTCAAATCCTAAGTCCTACACCCCGAGACTCGTCTCTCTCTCTCTCTTCTGTCTAACCTCACCGTCTCCTCTGTCTAACCGCCCTAGCTCCGCCGGTCGAAAATCACCACCGGCGGAAGAGCTCAAATAAACACCCCCAAACTTTTACCAGGCAATCAGCTCCTCCCCCTCTTTCCATATATGCCATTAGTTTCCCCAAAAACCTTACCAAAATCCCGCAATTTCAGATCTAAGAATCGGAACCCTAAGAAATCCAACTCTGGCCGATTTAGAGATAACCAATGACTCAAACCTACATGAGTCAATAGCTCTTGATGAGAGCTATTTATTCATGTGGGTTTAGGCCATTTCCAATCCCATCAGAATCCGGTCAAATTCCGGCAAATCGTCGGAGTTAACTTAAAGCCTCAGACGGGTATTTCACCCTTCCTTTCTATCTGGTTTCTTGTGTTTTTATTATTAAAATCATGGATATGGTTGTTTAATCACTGTTTTTTTTTTATTGCATCACTGTTTTAGGCTAGCTTTTTCTTTTTGTTTTTATTCTGTCACTGCTTACTCCTGTTTATTCATGTTTTCTTCTTCTTGATTAGTCCAAGCTCTGAATGTATTTCATGATGACCATGTTTCTTGGCGTAGTTTTGTCACTGGTTGTATGTATGACTATGTTTCTTCGATTCACTCTACCTTCAAGTTAATTAAAATCAGTGTTTAACATGTTAGGCGTATTCTTGACTGTTTTGCAACCATGTTTAGTCATTTAGGATTCATGTTAATCATCATAAATTCATTAGGTGTTCTACTTGTTGAAATTAATATCCAGCTTTATAAGTTCATGCTACTGTCCACCTCCATTTGGTTGATCACTCTAGTTTTAGTATAACCTGAGGGGTGATCATCCACCTACATTAATTGATTGGGTAATAGCCTAATTAGGTAATTAGGAGATAATCATGTACCTTCGAAACTAAGATAACTAATAAGAAACTAACTCTAAGAACCTAATCAACTAATTGAGTTAATTATTTAACCTAAACTCCTAAACAAGTCTAAAATTAATTAGGAATTAAGTCCCTTAATTGACTAAGTCCTAATCCTAGTTAAGAATAAGTAATGAGGTTTAATTAACTAAAGTAAGTTATAGGATCAACTAACCCAAGTTAAATTGATAACTCGAATTAACCTTAACCTTAATTACCTAAAGGGTAATTCTAGGGACTTTAAGGGGTAGTATAGGTTTTTTAGCTAAAGGAATCTTGGGTGTAACAACCCAAGAACCTTCTAGGATCAACAAATCAGGTTCTGTGGGTTTAAAAGGTAATTTCAAGGGGCTGGAACCTTCTAGAATAGGGCAGTTGTCCCAAAAGGATAAGGGTGACAGCTGCATTTGTACCTTCCTTCAGCTTATTGGATAAGGAATATGCTAAGCATATCCTATCCCAAAAGCCCCTATCAATATCTGACCCTGCTCTCTGATTTAAGGGGGAATTTTTACAGATTTTTGAGGAATTTTACACATTTTCTACCACTTAAAATACTCTTCTTGGTTACTGAAAATCTGAAGATTACACAACAGAATTTCCTATAAGTTTTTCTCACAAAAATTCTTCTGCGATTCTATTTTCCTTGCTCTTATAAACAGAAAGAAAGGTATACTGCAACATAAGTGTAAAACAGGCCAAAATCTGTTTTCTTTGTTAGCTGTTGGTTTTTCTTTCCGGAAGAATTGATTTCAACACTGATTTCTGGGTATTCAAGTAGTCTCTTGGGTTTCTTTCCTACTCTGGTTGTGGATCTTGGTTGCTGAGTTTCCGGTTGCTAGTTCCTATACCTTTATTTGGTCTAGATCGTTTTCTGCTGTATTTTAACTCTTTGAGGTATGTAATATCTTTTCTCATTTAGTGAAATGTTGGCTAAATCTTGTGTTTGAAACTTGTGTATCTTTTAGTTAAAATGTTTTGCTAGAACCATGAATCTAGGGTTGTTCAATATGTGTTAATGTTCTCCTAAAGGATAGCTGAATCCAAAAACTTTAAATATGGCATTTATGAACATGCTTAATCTGTAGTTATCCTTATTTGCTCAATCAGTAAGTTTCACATGTGTTAGAAATCATGATTTTAAATCCACGTTAGTGTTAGCACTATGGGTATTGAATCTAACCCACTCATGGTTAGACTCTGTCACGACCCGAAATCCCACTTTCAGGCCGTGACTGCGTCTAACGTTGAACCCGCTAGACAAGCCAACGTGTAAAATTACACTATCATCTTAATACGGAATTAACAGAAATAACTAGAAACAATTTATAATTTTTAACAACAAAAGTAGATAGATTTCGAGACTAAGTGATGATAACAAAATACAATCCGTCGCAACAATCCCAGAACCTGGAGTCACTAACTCACGAACTGTCTATAAGATTGCTAAATACAAAGTCTGAAGAAAATAATACATGAATTGTCTCAGAAACTAGGAGATAAACAAGACAGGATTGGAAAAATAGAGATAGAGGAGACGCCAAGGCCCACGAACGTCTGCGGGTCTACCACGGAATCTCCGGGGTGGATTGAAGGATACTCCCTCTAACAGTGCCCATTGGGTCAGGCTGCGAGATCTGCACAACATAAAGAAGTGCAGGTGTGGCATCAGTACAACCGACACCATGTACCGAGTAAGTGTCGAGCCTAACCTCGGCCGAAGTAGTGACGAGGCTAGACTTGACAACGATAATCTACCTATACAGTTCTACAAGATATAGCACAGACAAACGCAAAAATAACTTGATAAGCATGGGATACGGGAGCAGTTAATGGGGGTAACAAGTGAGAAATAAGAACGATTAATTAACACATAGGAGAAAGCAAGAGATCAATATTAACAAGAATGCTAACGTAACAAGTATGAATGCGAGCAATATATAATGGCACGACATCACCCTTCATGCTTTTACTCTCTTCTTCACAATGCGATGTATGATATAAGATAATATAAATCATGGCACGGAATCACCCTTCGTGCTTCTACTCTCTTCCTCACAATGCAATGTATAATGTGAGGCAATATGAATCATGGCACGGCATTACCCTTCGTGCTTATAATAAATGTAAATCATTGCACGACATTAACCTTCGTGCTTATAATCAATGTAAATCATGGCACGACATTAACCTTCGTGCTTATAATCAATGTAAATCATGGCACAACATTAACCTTCGTGCTTATAATCAATGTAAATCATGGCACGTCATTAACCTTCGTGCTTTACACTCTTTCTCACTATGCAATGTATGGTATGATCAATGTATATCATGGCACGGCATCACCCTTTCGTGCTTTACACTCTTCTTCACCAAAACAATGACAAATATCAATGGTAAGGAATGCAGCATAGTGGAAATATAGTTTAAAATCACCCGGCAAGGGGAAAGCATCAATCAATATCACAACACTTGCCCGGCAAGGGTCTCAGCTATAACCAATCTCTTCAATATGCATATCCTTAACAAATGGGTTCCCAACCGAACCAATACATCATGAGTTCATCAACCAAGTCTTCCAAAAACAAACAACTCCCAAGTAGAGACATTTTCATAACATAATGAATCATGGAAGTAGCAACAAGGTTTCTATCAGAAATAGACTCACGGGCATGCTTGACACACAATGCATAGGTACTCGTCACCTCACCTATGCATTTAACATGATAAACACATAACACATAGCACGCAATATCTATTCCCTCACCAAATTTAGGCAAGACACTTACCTCGGGTCCAAAAATAGCAATCAATCCTCTAATACCGCCTCTCCTTTAGAATCCGACTCTGAAACGATAATATCTAGGCATAAGTAAATCAATAATATCAGTAATGACTCATTAACACAGTCCCATAGACTAATTATATAATTCCTAGCATTCTTCCAAAAATACCAAAATTTTACCCCGAGCCCGCTTGGTCCAAACACGAGGCTCGGACCAAAACCCGATAACCCATACCCCACAAGTTCAAATATATGATTTGTTTTGAAATCCGACCCCAAAATGAGGTTGAATTACCCAAAATACCATAAGCCCAAACTCTACCCAAAACCCCTAATTTCTACTTTGTTTCCATGATTTTAGACCTAGATTCTAATGTTTGATGAAGGAAAACGGAAGAATTAGGAGCTAGGATCACTTACCCAAGTGGTTATGGAGGGAAACTAGCTTGGAGGTCGTCAATGGGGCTTTGGAGAAGGAGTTGATGAAGAAGTGGAAATCCCGAAATAACATTCTGTTTTTTACTTAAGAAAATAACTGGGGAAAAATACACTCTGCGATCGTAGAAGAGAACTTGGATGACCCTATGCGATCGCGGAACACTGAGACCTCACCCTATGTGATCGCGGGTCCCTACATGCGACCGCACTGAATCAACTACCCCCAGTCCCCCAGCCTACCTAATGCACTATGCGATCGCGGAGGCTGCTATGCGATCGCATAGTGTAACAGACTACTCCCCAGGCACGAAGCTATGGGATCGCGGACCAATCAATGCGATCACATAGAGTAAAGGAACAGACACCAGAACAATGTAAATACACCAGATTTTTCATACATTTTACACCTCGTTACCTACCCGAAACACACCCGAGCCCTCGGGACTCAAAACCAAAAACACACATGACTCCCAAATCATCATACAGACTTATTCAAGCATTTAAATCATCGAAACACCATCAAAATCAATGAATTAAACCCCAAAACTCATGGAATTTTCTTAAAACTTCACAAAGCTTAATTATTTCGATTTTGATCCGAAACACGTCATTTCAAGTCCGTTTTACACCAATTTTCACAGATAAGTCACATAACATATATTAAACCTGTTCTGGGCTCCGGAACCATAATACGGGCCCGATAACACGGTTTTCACATCAAAGCTAATTTTCAAAAACCTTTATTATTTTCATAAAATAATTTTCTTTAAAAATTCATTTCTCGGGCTTGGGACCTCGAAATTCGATTCCGGTCATACGCCCAAGTCCCATATTTTCCGACGGACCCTCCGAGACCGTCAAATCATAGGTCTGGGTCCGTTTACCAAAAATGTTGACCAAAGTCAACTTTATTCATTTAATTGTTACAAAAATTCTATTTTCATTAAATTTCCACATAGAAGCTTCCCTGTTACACGCCCGGGCTACGCACGCATATCGAGGTGAGATTAACGGAGGCTTTCAGAGCCTCGAAAAAACAGATTTAGCTGAATTTACTTAGGATGACCTTTTGGGTCATCACAATCTCCGCCTCTAAAACAAAACATTTGTCCTCGAACGGACATAGAAAAGTACCTGAGTCTGAGAAAATATGGGGATAACGACTCCTCATATCGGACTCGGACTCCCAAGTAGCTGCCTCGACAGCCTGACCTCTCCACTGAATACGAACCGAAGGATAACTCTTTGACCTCAACTGGTGAACCTGCCTATCTAATATAGCTATCGGCTCTTCCTCATAAGTCAAATCCTTGTCCAAATGGACACCGCTGAAGTCAAGAACATGAGAAGGATCTGCAATGTACCTCCGGAGCATAGATATGTGAAACACTGGATGCACGGCTGATAAATGCGGTGGCAAGGCAAGTCTGTAGGCCACCTCTCCAACCTTGTCCAAAATCTCAAATGGACCAATATACCTAGGGCTCAACTTTTCCTTCTTTCCGAATCTCATCACGCCCTTCATAGGCGACACTCGAAGGAACACCTGGTCTCCTACCATGAAAGACAAATCTCGAACTCTACGATCTGCATAACGTTTTTTCCTGGACTGAGCTGTACGAAGCCTATCCTAAATAATCTTCACCTTATCCAAGGCATCCTGGACTAACTCAGAACCCAACAATCCAGCCTCTCCCGGCTCGAACCATCCAACTGGAGACCGACATCGTCTACCATACAACGTCTCATACGGAGCCATTTGAATGCTCAACTGATAACTGTTGTTGTAGGCAAACTCTACTAAAGGCAAGAACCGATCCCATGAATCACCAAAATCAATAACATAAGCTCGCAACATATCCTCCAAAATCTGAATAGTACGCTCGGACTGGCCGTCCGTCTAAGGATGAAATGTTGTGCTCAACTCGATCTGTGTGCCCAAATCTCGCTAAAATACTCTCCAGAAATGGGAGGTGAACTGAGTACCTCGGTCTGATATAATAGATAAGGGCACACCGTGCAATCTAACAATCTCTCTCATGTAGATCTTTGCCAACTTCTCCGCTGAATATGAAACTGACACAGGAATGAAATGTGCTGACTTAGTCAGCCTATCCACAACAACCCATACTGCATCAGCCATCCTCTGAGTCCGTGGGAGTCCAACTACAAAGTCCATGGTGATACGCTCCCACTTCCACTCAGGAAGCTGAAGTTGCTGCGTCAACCCACTGGTCTCTGGTGCTCATACTTCACCCGGTGACAGTTCAAGCACCGAGCTACATAAGCTACAATATCCTTCTCCATTCTACGCCACCAATAATGCTGCTGCAAGTCCTGGTACATCTTTGCGGTGCCCGGATTAATAGAATACTGGGAACTGTGGGCCTCCTACAGTATCAACTCACGAATGCCGCCCGCATCAGGAACACATATACGACCCTGCAATCTCAAAAATCCCTCAGCATCAACTGTGACCTGCTTGGCATGTTCGTGCCGAACCGCATCTCTAAGAGCACGCAAATGACGATCATCATATTGCCTGGCACGAATACGATCATACAATGAATAACGAGCGACGGTATGGGACAAAACACCGCCACCCTCAGAAACCCCCAATCTAACAAATTGATTGGCTACCGCCTGAACATCCATAGCCAAAGGTCGCTCTCCAACTGATAAATAGGCCAAACTACCCATGCTGACCGACTTCCGGCTCAAAGAATGGCCCACCACATTGGCCGTTCCCGGATGATAGAGAGTAGTAATATCATAGTCCTTCAGCAATTCTAACCACTTTCTTTGCCTCATGTTCAATTCCTTTTGCTTAAACAAGTATTTCAAACTCTTGTGATCAGTGAATACCTCACACGGTACCCCATACAAGTAGTGCCTCCAAGTCTTCAAGGCATGAACAATAGCTGCAAGCTCCAAGTCGTGAACTGGATAATTCTTCTTGTGGATCTTCGACTGACGAGATGCATAGGCTATGACCTTGCCATCCTGCATCAATACCGCACCAAGCCAACCCGCGAAGAATCGCAATATACTGTGTACGAACCTGAACCTGTGGGCAATACCAACACTGGTGTTGTGGTCAATGTTGTCTTCAGCTTCTGAAAGCTCGCCTCACACTCCTCAGACCATCTTAACTGAACACTCTTCTGCGTCAACTTGGTCATCGGGGCTACTATAGATGAAAACCCTGCACGAACCGGCGATAATAGCCTGCTAGGCCTAAGAAACTCCGAATCTATGTGGCTGAAGTGGGCCTAGGCCAATCTCTAACTATTGAAACCTTCTTCGGATCCACCTGAATGCCCTCTGCTGACACAACGTGGCCCAAAAATGCCACAGAACTCAACCAGATCTCGCACATAGAAAACTTGGCGTACAACTGCCGATCTCTCAGAGTCTGGAGAACAACCCGAAGATGCTGCTCATGCTCCTCTCGACTACGAGAATAAATCAAGATATAATCTATAAACACGATCAAGAATGAGTTCAAATAAGGCCTGAATACCCGATTCATCAACTCTATAAAAGCAGTGGGGGCATTCGTCAACCCAAACGACATAACCAAAAACTCATAATGCCCATAACAAGTGCGAAAGGTCGTCTTATGAACATCCGACACCCTGATCCTCAGCTGATGGTAACCAGATCTCGAGTCTAACTTGGAAAACATTGTAGTACCCTGAAGCTGATCAATTAAGTCATCCATCCTCGGCAAAGGATACTTATTCCTAATAGTAACCTCATCCAACTGCCGGTAGTCAATACGCATCCTTATCGAGCCATCTTGTTTCTAGACAAACAACACTGGAGCACCCCAAGGAGAAACACTAGGCCTAATTAAGCCTTCATCCAACAAATCCTGTGACTGCTCCTTTAATTCCTTCTACTCTGCTGATATCAAGATATGATACATGAAGACCTCGCAATTATCCAAAATAACGTGCCTCATCTAACGCCCCCTGGGTGGGCATCTACCTTGAAGGTTAAGGCTCCATAATTGGCACGAAGTGGAGAATTACGCACAGATAGTTCATTAGTTTATTTATTTATTTATCTATTCATATTAATATTATTATTATTATTATTATTATTATTATTATTATTATTATTATTATTATGTACATAATTAATAAGTTTAACAAGCATGACTCCCTATCCGTACTAAAGTAAGGAAAGAAAACAAAACAAAAATTTAATTCACAAGGGAGAATTTTAAACACAAGAATTTCCATCACAAGGGTCTCGTCTTTACATAGCTTCCACCGCGGCTCGTAGCCCGGCTAAAATATACCAAATCATAATGACACGCGAGAATCTCGTCCTCAATCCTGAATCACAAGCGATATGCATATCGTGCCAATCGAGACATTCCACTTCCTTCATTTAAATATTTTCCGTTAAACAACATCACAACACGTAATGATAGATACAGTTACCCCCATAGAATTTCTCAATACAAGTATTCACATAAGTAGATATTTAGAGTTACAAAGCTCACCCGAAAGTGGAGCATATTAGAAGAATTTTATTAGATATGCATAACTGAATTAAGTTCAGAAAATCATCACTTTATAATAATTAGAGATTGTTCTTTTAATGAAACCATTTAATGTAACGACCTCATCCATACCATAGAAAATATATTAACAGACTGGGTCTCCACCTCTAAGAATCTAACCTCACTTCCGACGTTCCGACTTCCTTCTCCCTAGGTGGCCATGTAGTTGAGTTGTAGCTACAATGGGGCACGTAGCCTGAGTGCTCTGATGAAATATGACTCTCCCAAGTCTAGGGAAATTCCTACCACTAGCCGACATAAAGTATCATCCTGCCCTGAGTCGTCCAAAATTTACAATCATTTTTTAGTCCTTAATGAGTCTGGGGACTCGCCCTATGGCTATACGAACCAACCTAGGAGTATGACGGGTTAACTTATCAAACCTGATGGCATATTCTGATACCGTCTTATGACCCGACACAACCGTGACTTCCACGCCGAGTATACTTTGTAGACTTCAAGTTGTTTGAATAACTCCTTTGGTACTGAGGTATAGGGTTATTAAGGAGGTAGACGTACCGAAATTCCCAGCTTTATCTCTTGCAAAATCCCCGGCTTTATACATTCCAAACAAAAACCGATATGACATGTGGCCTCTCAATCTATTCCTTGACGGTGGACCTCCCCACGTGGCACAAGTCATAGGTCACAATACCTGATAATCCACGATGTTAAACTTCACATCTCATATAAATCAACTCCGTTGCTTTACACTTATTCCCATGGTGTGCAATACTTCCTGGAAGCGGAACACAAAATCATGTGGGTATTCAAAAGATATACCACTGAAATGGAGTGGAACTTGTTTGGTAACTTGTCCAACCTCAATAAACGGACTAGTGCATCCTGTAACCATGGAGTAGCGATAAATCCTTCTGAAATCTGATCTAGTCCACATATGTTGACTGAACTAGAACCTCCGCATCTAGATCCATCTGAGACTGTACAATAAGTGTTGATGATCGAGCTTTAGACTGCACTCTGCTTCTGTCTCTTCCCTTGATCGTAGCTGTCATTGGGGCTTCATCTCTTGTCCGGTCGTAGACGCTTCGCATGTTGTCGAGATTAGTGAGAGGACAAGAGTAGGAAAGTTCAATCTTCAATGATAGAATAAATTCTCACGATGGAGATGAAGAAATGTGGAGTTATTCCTAACTTTGCAGCCTCTGGGGGATAAATACAGACGTCTCTGTACCGATCCCTCAGACTCTACCAAGTTTGTCCGTGAGTTGTGAGACCTAAGCAACCTAGCGCTCTGATACCAACTTGTCATGATCGAAATCCCACCTTCAGGCCGTGACTGCGTCTAACGTTGAACCCGCTAAACAAGCCAACGTGTAAAATTACACTATCATCTTAATACGGAATTAACAGAAATAACTAGAAACAATTTATAATTCTTAACAACAAAAGTAGATAGATTTCGAGACTAAGTGATGATAACAAAATACAATCCGTTGCAACAATCCCAAAACCTGGAGTCACTAACTCACGAACTGTCTATAAGATTGCTAAATACAAAGTCTGAAGAAAATAATACATGAATTGTCTCAGAAACTAGGAGATAAACAAGACAGGATGGGAAATATAGGGATAGAGGAAACGCCAAGGCCCACGAACGTCTGCGGGTCTACCTCAGAATCTCCGGGGTGGACTGAAGGATACTCCTTCTAACGGTGCCTACTGGATCCGGCTGTGGGATCTGCAACACATAAAGAAGTGCAGGTGTAGCATCAGTACAACCGACCCCATGTATTGAGTAAGTGCCGAGCCTAACCTCGGCCGAAGTAGTGACGAGGCTAGACTTGACAACTATAATCTACCTGTACAACTCTACAAGATATAGCACAGACAAACGCAGAAATAACCAGATAAGCATGGGATACGGGAGCAGTTAATGGGGATAACAAGTGAGAAATAAGAACGATTAATTAACACATAGGAGAAAGCAAGAGAGCAATATTAACAAGAATGCTAACGTAACAAGTATGAATGCGAGCAATGTATGTAATGGCACGACATCACCCTTCGTGCTTTTACTCTCTTCCTCACAATGGGATGTAAGATATAAGATAATATAAATCATGGCACGGCATCACCCTTCGTGCTTCTACTCTCTTCCTCACAATGCAATGTATAATGTGAGCCAATATGAATCATGGCACGGCATTACCCTTCGTACTTATAATCAATGTAAATCATGGCACGGCATTAACCTTCGTGCTTATAATCAATGTAAATCATGGCACGACATTAACCTTCGTGCTTATAATCAATGTAAATCATGGCACGACATTAACCTTCGTGCTTATAATTAATGTAAATCGTGGCACGACATCACCCTTCGTGCTTTACACTCTTTCTCACTATGAAATGTATGGTGTGATCAATGTATATCATGGCACGGCATCACCCTACGTGCTTTACGCTCTTCCTCACAAAAACAATGACAAATATCAATGGTAAGGAATGCAGCATAGTGGAAATATAGTTCAAAATCACCCGGCAAGGGGAAAGCATCAATCAATATCACAACAATTTCCAAGCAAGGGTCTCAGCTATAACCAATCTCTTCAATATACATATCCTTAACAAATGGGTTCCCAACCGAACCAATACATCATGAGTTCATCAACCAAGTCTTCCAACAACAAACAACTTCCAAGTAGAGACATTTTCATAACATAATGAATCATGGAAGTAGCAACAAGGTTTCTATCAGAAATAGACTCACGGGCATGCTTGACACACAATGCATAGGTACTCGTCACCTCACCTATGCATTGAACATGATAAACACATAACACAAAGCACACAATATCAATTCCCTCACCAAAGTTAGGCAAGACACTTACCTCAGGTCCAAAAATAGCAACCAAGCCTCTAATACCGCCTTTCCTTTATAATCCGACTCCGAAACGATAATATCTAGCAATAATTAACTCAATAATATCAATAATGACTCACTAACACAGTCCCATAGCCTAATTATACAATTCCTAGCATTCTTCCAAAAATACCAAAATTCGACCCTGGGCCTGCTTGGTCCAAACATGAGGCTCGGACCAAAACCCGATTACCCATACCCCCACGAGTTCAAATATATGATTTGTTTTGAAATCCGACCCCAAAATGAGGTTGAATTACCCAAAATCCCATAAGCCCTAACTCTACCCCAAACCCCTAATTTCTACTTTGTTTCCATGATTTTAGACCTAGATTCTAGTGTTTGATGAAGAAAAACGGAAGAATTAGGAGCTAGGATCACTTAACCAAGTGGTTATGGAGGGAAACTAGCTTGGAGGTCGTCAATGGGGCTTTGGAGAAGAAGGAGTTGATGAAGAAGTGAAAATCCCGAAATAACATTCTGTTTTTGACTTAAGAAAATAATTGGGCAAAAATACACTCTGCAATCGCAGAAGGGGAGTTGCGATCGCAGAAGAGAACTTGGCTGACCCTATGCGATCGCAGGAGGGCTTATGCGATCGCGGAACACTGAGACCTCACCCTATGCGATCGCGGGTCCCTACACGCGACCGCACTGAATTAGCTACCCCCAGCCCCCCAGCCTACCTAATGCACTATGCGATCACGGAGGCTGCTATGCGATCACATAGTGTAACAGACTACTCCACAGGCACGAAGCTATGCGATCGCGGACCAATCAATGCAATCGCATAGAGTAAAGGAATAGACACCAGAAAAATTCAAATACACCAGATGTTTCATACATTTTACACCCCGTTACCCATCCGAAACACACACGAGCCCTCGGGACTCAAAACCATAAACACACACGACTCCCAAATCATCCTACGGACTTATTCAAGCATTTAAATCATCGAAACACCGTCAAAATCAATGAATTAAACCCCAAAACTCATGGAATTTTCTTAAAACTTCACAAAGCTTAATTATTCTGATTTTTATCCGAAACACGTCATTTCAAGTCCGTTTTACACCAAATTTCAGATAAGTCACATAACATATATTAAACATGTTGCGGGCTCCGGAACTATAATACGGGCCGATAATACGGTTTTCACATCAAAGTTCATTTTCAAAAACCTTTATTATTTTTAGAAAATAATTTTCTTTAATAATTCATTTCTCGGGCTTTGGACCTCGGAATTCGATTCCGGGCATACGCCCAAGTCCCATATTTTACCAAAGTCAACTTTATTCATTTAATTATTACAAATATTCCATTTTCATCAAATTTTCACATAGAAGCTTCCCGGCTACACGCTCGGGCTGCACACGTATTTTGAGGTGAGATTAACGGAGGCTTTCGGAGCCTCGAAATACGGATTTAGCTGAATTTACTTAGGATGACGTTTTGGGTCATCACAGACTCACTCCTTGATAATGCATAAACCCTTTTGATTGTTTGGAAACAAATAAGAAATGCAGGTTTGAGTCACAAGGTTTGAGTCAAAGAGGACTGTTAAGCTTGCATAGAAGCAACAGCCTTTTTATTTTTATTATCTCGTTTTTTAGGAAATTGTATTTTTGGAGTAGAAATTGTATTTTTAAATTCTACATTTGTAAAAAATAGACTGGACTCTATATGGAACTTCATTTAGTAGCTTTCTTCTTTTTTTTAAAAATCTGAAGCTCTCTTGTTACGAAATGAGTCTTAACAATTCGGGCTAGACCTTTGAAGGTCATTAAAATTGGACCAGTTTCGTTGTAATGGCCCCCCTATAAAGCTTAAACTAGCTTGAGCCCATGTTGTTGGGCCTGAAAGGCACGAAAGTCCCAAAGTTTTAGGGGTTGTATATTGTCAAAAATTATATAATGTCACATAGGTTAGGAACCTGATTATCAGGATTCACTTGAGATTCAAAAATGCCATTTAAACTTTGTATGATTTTGCTATTCAAACTAAAATGTCTAAAAACCAAAAGAAAAAAACTATTCTCTTAAATTCCTATGATTTACCTTAAAAAACTGCTTGTTTTGCCTCTGACGAATTTCGAAAGGTATAAGAATAGATTTGTTGTTTCCATCAAACTCATAGGACATTCGTTTAAGTATCATGAATCTAGAACTGTAGACACACGAATTCTCTCAATATGTATGAGTTATGAACTAAATAGCATGTATGAAATTGAGTAAAACCATTTAGTCAAATGTTCTAAATGTAGCTGAGCATGCTTTTTCGGTTCTTTAAATACATGATCAATGCTTAGAATTTGTAAATCAGTAATTTTGTTTTTAGGACATTTTTTGCAAACATTTCATTGTTAGCCTGCTTTTAATTGAACTATATTGCTTCCCTTCTTTCACAATTAGCCATAGTTAGGATTGGCCAAAAGGGGTAAACAATTGATTGGGCTAAAATATGGCCATAGCTCAAGCATTTTGTCCTTTAGATTAGTGAATTTAATCTTAGACAACCTTTTACATATCCTCTAGGTTGAAAAATACTTCTCTAAGTTTGAAATATAGTAAGTAATTAAATATTACTTCAAATAACCATAATCTACATTCGGCTGTGGCAACTTGTGCCCCCGACTCTTACTTCAAACAATAAAAAAATCACACGTAGCAATCACGGGTGCATTTCATGTGACGTATTTGCGATGTGTCTAAAAACAACAAGTGTGTGTCATCGTGACTTGTTCCAAGATAAATCCATAAAATATCAAAATGATTCATATACATACCTCGTAAAGCTAAAAATACCTCTTTTAGATAAAAATTTCAAAACTTAGAGAATAATTGAATATCGCCTCAAATAGGCATTTTTAACCGTCATGACCATAGTCTTGACTATATAATCTACACTCGGGTGTGGAAACTCATGTCCCCAACTCTAACTCAAAAAAATAATAAAATCACATGTTGTAATTGCAGGTGCATTTCATGTGGCGCCATTACAATGTGTCCAAAAACAAGCAAGTGCATGTCATCGTGACTTGTTTCAAGATAAATTCATAAATATTAAAAGCGGATAAAAGTTAAAAAAAAAGGGGCTAAATGCATAATAGGCTAAAATACGTAAATAATCAGATAACTTAGGAGTTAGGCCAAATATTAATAGTTAAGCGACGTTCTAGAACCACGGAACTCAGGAATGCCTAACACCTTCTCCGGGGTTAACAGAATTCCTTACTCGAATTCCTGGTTCATAGACAACTTAAAATAGAGTCAAAATTCCTAGGTATGGGATCTTTAAAAGAAACGGTGTCCTGGAACATCATCAAAAATCCGGGTGGCGACTCTGAAAACTAAAATAAATCTCAAATCCGAATAATGTCACTTAAAGTGGAAAAACTCCCTCATTTGCCCTTCATTAATCCGGGGGTGAAAAAAGGAGGTGTGACAGCCCAATGAGCCTTCCCCAGTGAGCACATCTTGGCATTATCTTCTTCATCTACTCCTTGGTACGTCGATATTTCCAACTACTTGGTTAGTGACCTCATTGCGGATGATTTGGAAGCATACCAAAAGAAGAAGTTCTTGAGAGAGTGTCGGCAATACTATTGGGAGGAGCCATTCTTGTTCTGTATCTGCGCGGATGACATCATTAGAAGGTGTGTTCCAGAGGAGGATATTATGCCAATTCTAAAGGCATGCCATGACTCACTGGCTGGGAGTCATCATGGGGTAACTGAACGGCGGCAAAGGTGTTTGAATGTGGTAATTACTGGTCGTCGATCTATCATGATGCCAATCAATTGGTCAAGGCTCGTGACCAATGTCAGAGGAAAGGATCAATCTCCAAGAGGCATGAAATGCCAATGCACTTCGTGATGGAGGTTGAAATCTTTGATGTGTGGGGAATTGACTTTATGGGCCCCTTAGTGAGCTCATCTGGTATGAAGTATATTTTGGTGGTTGTGGACTATGTGTCCAAATGGGTTGAATCAATTTACTTACCAAACAATGAGGCAAGGAGTGTGACCGCGTTCTTAAAGAAAAACATATTCACACGGTTTGGCACTCCTAGAGCCATTCTTAGTGATGGAGGGTCTCATTTCTGTAACAAGGCTTTCACGGGGCTACTAGAGAAATATGGCGTCAAGCATAAGGCGGCCACACCTTATCATCCCCAATCAAGTGGCCAAGTTGAAGTTTCCAACCGGGAGATCAAGAATATTCTAGCAAAGACTGTTAATGCAAACAGGACCGACTGGTGAAGGAAGATAGATGACGCATTGTGGGCATACCGCACGGCGTATAAGACTCCTATTAGGACTTCTCCTTACCGGTTAGTCTTCGGCAAGTCTTGTCATCTACCTATAGAATTGGAGCACAAATCCATGTGGGCTCTAAAAAGGTTGAACTTGGAATGGGCTGAAGCTGCAAATTTGAGGTTAACACAACTCAATGAAATGGAGGAATTCCGTTTCCACGCATATGAGAGTGCAGCTGTGTACAAAGAAAGAATGAAGTTTGTCCACGATAAAAAGATCTTAAAAGGGAGTTCAAGTCGGGTGACTTGGTTTTGATCTTCAACTCAAGGCTCAAATTGTTTCCAGGCAAACTCAAATCAAAGTGGTCCGGTCCATTCAAGGTGGTAGATGTCTCCCCTTTTGGAGCTGTGGAATTAGAATCTGAGGATGGGCTCCGCACCTTCAAAGTAAATGGCCAGCGAGTCAAGCATTTCTTAGGCACAGATGGAGAAAAACATGTGGTGGAACAATTGGCTCTCAAAGATGGTCCATGCCCGACCAATGAGTGAACCCGAAGAAAGGCCAACTTCGTTGTGTCGCAACGTTAAATCAAGCGCTTCATGGGACACAACTCATGTGTGGTAACACCCTTTTTGTCCTTTAAATTTTAACTTTTGATAATTAGATTTAATTGAGCAATTTAAAGTGTGTGTTAGAGTGCAGGTGATTCAAAAGATCACAAAACAGGCTAAAATTGCGAGTGAAAGGGAAGAAAATAAATCCTGGGGAGTCTGCGACACATATGCGATCGCATTTTAACAATGTGGACCGCATAGTGGTCGCAGACCTAGACAGATTGTTTTGGCAAAAAAGGGTGGCTGGAATGCGATGAAGACGTGCACTTTGCGGACCGCATTTTACTTATACGATCGCATAGTGCACCGCATTGTGAACGATGAGTAACCAGAGTAAAACTACCGCATAACAAGTATGTGGTCGCATAACATGTTATGAGTCACTTATCCACCACATACTCTTCAGGTAAGTAACCCTACCCCCTTCGCGAAATCCCCATCATCAGTACTCCTACGCTCACACACAAACACACACTTTTCACTTAAACAAAACAAAAAGAAAAAGAATAAGGGAGACTGGCTAATTTGAATTTAAACGAGTGAACAAGGACTACAACTTTGGATTCATCCCCTTGAGTGTTTCCCGTTCATCCTATTCTAATATGGCTCCCAAGAAGGCTATTGCTACTAAGAAAAGGGCTTCATCCATCCGTCAAGCACAACAAGCCAAACGTCCACGACAAGAACCGTCTCAATCTGTTGATGAACGTCCCTCCCAGTCTGGTAAGGAGGAGACTTTGCCAGTAGTTGATCTACAAGCTGAGGCAAGACGAAAACACGGAGATGACTTCCAACTCCGTTTTGAGCTCCCAGGTTCTAGAAATATATATAAAAAAGGGCTCACAAAATGGAAAAGGCTTGCTGAGAAGTCTGAACGGTCTACAGGAGCAGTACCCTCATATCTTAAAGAACATCAAAGCTAGAAAATGGGAGTGCTTCACTGAGCTGCCTGATAAATTTAATGAGACACTGGTGCGGGAGTTCTATGCATCCTACGAGGCCTCCAGAACACCTAACCATAAGCGCAACAAAGTATTGTGTGAGACTGTCTTGGTTCGGGGGAAGCAAGTACTTTGTGACAGGGCAGCTATGAATGATCAATATTTTTCAGAAGGGCGTCCGGGCACAGCTGAGTATGAGGCCAAACTGGCTAACAGAGATGGTGAGCGTGCCTGGGGTGCATCAGTGATTGCCACGGGGACCCCAGCTTGGATTAACCCTCATCATAAAATTTACACGGAAGATCTTACACGAGAGGGTCTATTATGGCTCAATTTTGTCACCTCTCGTCTGATACCCACCCGGAATGAAACAGATATAAGCATTGAGAAAGCTATTCTCTTTGCTTGCATTATGACCGGGATCACGATTGATGTGAGTGACATCATCATTAGAGAGCTAGGGGTCAGGGCATGTCAGACAGCCACATCACTTCCTTTCCCATGCTTGATCACAGCCCTCTGTCAGGCTGTGGAAGTTCCTACAATGCCACACTCTGACAAGAAGGGAAAAGCGTTGAAGGATATTGACATCATGCGCATTAGTGACGCGGTTCCACCGGTAGCTGCTGCTCCTCCAGAGGTTCAGATCCAGATTCCTACAGAGATATACATCTCAGACTCCTAGACTCCTGTTGCACCTCAGAACACAGGGGCACCTACTGCTGCTCCACATTCTACCTCTTAGGCCACCCTTGCCCAGTCGTCTGCCTCATTGCAAGTTCTTTCGAGACTCGGTCTCTTAGCTCACCATACAAATGCTAAGGTGGACCAGCTTCTGAAGGACCTCCCTACACTCATCAGGCAGGCATTGACCCCTATCCAATCCTCAGTGATGGCCCTACAGCAGCAGCACACATCTTATGAGGGCCTCCTAAAGGGGTTTGAGGTGCGGATTGAAAAGATAGAGTGAGGTGAAGTGGGAGGCTTGCCAAAGCTCCATGAGGATGTTGCTACACTGAAGACTGAGCTCCACAAAATGCAGAATCTAGAGTTTGATCTATCCTCCGTCATTCCCAAGGAAGGAGAGCAGGGAGCGAGCACGTCCGTAGCTGGACTAGGTCTTTATTTCTCCACATTGATGACCGCTCCTACATCTCAGACTGTCGGGGCTTCCCTGACTCCAGCTCCCCCTGCACACATTGACGTACCTTCTAGAGATGATTCCGGACATTCAGCAGAGTCTGACGGTGGGGAGTCAGGCGAGGAAGAGACTGATGAGGAGGACTGGTCTGATGAAGATGAAAGCCCTCAGGAGAAGGGCAAGAAGGTGGTTGTCACCACAACTGCAGAGGAGGAAGAAGAAGCAAATGTGCGGAGGGCGATAGAGCGTTCACTAGCTGACAGAGCTATTCAGGCCACATCATCGACCATTCCGCCATTAGCAGGCGAGGCTGGTAGCTCTCAGATCCCAGTTCCAGTGTCTGGGAAATTGGAGACCCCTCCACCACTAGTAGCAGTCACCCCTATGGCTGAGTCCTCGGCAGCTCCACCACCATCAGCAGTTGGTGACCCCACCATCACTCAGCAGGCTACTGATGCCCATAACGCTTAGTGCGCCTCCGGGAGCCCCTAAACTCTGTCTTACATTCTTATGCATATGGACAATGCATGCTTTTAAGTTGGGGTGGGATAGCCTTGTACAAATTGTTTACTTTTTGAAATCATTGAACTATTGTACATGTTTTTGTGTTATATAAATCTTCGAAGCTATCGGTAAAATTTTGTATGTACTTGTGTTGTTTATCGTTAACTTGTGTTGTCTTTGTACATATGTTATCTTTGTGTGTGTATATATATATATATATATATATATATATATATATATATATATATATATATATATATATATATATATATAACAAGTAAATAGTTGTATGCATGTTCATCCTTAGTAATTAGCAATGAATTCCCCTTGGTTTTTCTTCACCGTGTTCTTTTCCATGGGTGTAATAGTAGAACCATGGCAGTAGGATGAAACGTGTTGACCGATTTGGTGTAATTGTCTAGTCTCAAGCATGTGTGTCTGTAAATAAACGATAACCTTGCGTTAATATAAAAATATATATATCTTTTGTGTTGTAGAGGCAATCAACTGTGTAAACCTGAGGATCGCTCTTTGACTCTATGCTTACTTAGAAATTATACATGTAAATATGATGAAAGCTTCGAGTTGCGAAGTGTTGACTCGATGGCTAAAACTATGTTGAGTCAAACAGTTCATGTGTCGTGTGTGTTAGCTTTTGTATAAATAATTCTTGTGTTTACTTCTGTCGTTTAGAACTTTCCCGGTTAGTTTTTCGATGCTAATGATAAGTACATTTGGTTGGGAAAATGACCTTAGGCAGTCTTTGTGATATTGGAAAACCCAGTTATCCTTTCAAGCTACCCATTGTATGCATGTTATCACTAGTTACCCCATTTGAGCCTTTAACCTTTTTCGTTGGTCACCTCATTACAAACCTTTCCCCTTTTTGTAAAATAATTCCCTCTTTTGAACCCGTCCCTCCTTGAACATTGAGAATGAGGCTAAAAGCCTAAAAAAGAAAAAGATATACATATATATATATATATATATATATATATATATATATACATATATATATATATATATATATATATATATATATATATATATATATATATATATATATATAT